>JAVQJF010116711.1:0-43004 GCA_036023855.1 Gadopsis marmoratus
CGTGTCTTTTTTTCCATTGAAGGGACACTTCAGCAAACAAAATGTGCTGCAACTCACCAACGAGGAAGAAAATCTTTCAAAAAGTCAATATAGATACAGAAGTATAATAAAATAGTCCTTTTTTTAAATTTCCCCTTTATTCCGGTGAAGTCTAACATTTAGACTTTAGTTTGGGGCTATGCAGCTCCTTTTGACTGTCAGACTATATCTCAGACATATAAATTCTGTGTGAGTAATTGTCTCTTTTCACACCGAGACAAAGCACGCCAAACCACACAGGATTTGAACATCAACAGATTCCCGCAATGTCTAACCCAACAGTCTCATGTTAGCCCCCCATACGTAGCAATTATTATCCTGTTTGTGGTCGGTAACAGTGAGAGTACAGTTATTTGTTCCGCCTCAGTCTTTGGGACACGGATTAAAAAGAAAGGCTACCACTGTCAACGACTGATGGAACAAGGGGACACGGGGGAAGAGAAGAGGACTACGGTAATAGGAGGGACTCTGGAGGTGTGGGAGGTGTTGGGCCTATAGGCTGGTGACCAGGTGCGAGGGCTCCTGGTGGACCTCTTCTGGAGATAGATCCTCCTTGTTTGGGGGCACGATGAAGCCATCACTGCTGCCCCGCCCTAGTTGGTAGTAGGAGTGCAGCTGATGGAGGTGGTTACGTGAGCCCAAGTTGGGCATGCTCTTGTAGTAAACGTCGTCCGAGCTGGCCTCTGGGCTCTTGGCGTCCCCGCCGTCCTTGGAGCCGTCAGCAGATTCTGCAGACACATCGGGCAGGCCGGACAGCATGGGCATGCTGGTATAGAGGGAGTCTCTCTGGTGGTTGTGGCTGGGTGACGAGCCCTCGTCCTCGGTGTGCTCGTTAGTAAGTAAGGGAAAGAAACTTTCGCTGTTCTCTTGGGGGATCCTCCTTCGAGACGAGGAGGAAGTGTTGGCGGACGAGAAGGTATGGGGGGGAAGTGGGAGGGGTGGTGGCACTGACTGGTGGAGGTGATTGTGAAGGTTGTCAACTGCCTGCAGTGCCGGGGGCGGTCTTTGAGGCAACAGCGGGGCATTAGACTCCTCGCGGATTAACTCCAGGCCCAGGCCTTCGTCGTGGTGCGGACCAAAGGTGGAGTGGTCGTCCAGGCTCAGCGCGACATTCATGCCCATCCCCACTCCCAAGCCCATCCCGTATCCGCTGTCCTTGCCACCGTTGCTAACATTATTTACCAGCTTATTCATTAGGTTCCGGTTCTGCTCGGTTGAGCGCTCGTGGGAATTGTTGAGGTACGAGGGGATATAATTGGAGGTGAGCTCTTTCAGGATCTTCTTTTCCAGGGTGGTTTCCTTGTGGTTATAGCCCCGGTCAATGATCTGGACGCAGTCACTCATGTACTCAGCACTGGCGATGCTGTAGCTGTTGCCATGGTTACCATTCAGTGGTAGAGTATCCATGACACTTGTATCCCGGGCATTGTTCAGGATTCCCTCTGGAATGACAAACATGGGTTGGGTTGGGGGGTAGAGTGGGCGAATGAGAAGGGTGAAATCTGATGGGATGTAATTGCAACAGCTAAATGTCAGCCATTTTTACAATCACAAATTATATCCAACAAATACTGTAGCTCTTTTATTCTGAAATATGTCCTGACCATCAAGCACTGCCTACAGTATTTGGATCGGGTAAGACATAAAGCACAATACTTACATTAAAACCCTACTCCTGTACAGTATACTGCAAACATGAACATCATACACTTACCTTGTTACAAAAGAACATGTTCTAAGACCCAATTTTACTTTTCATTCAATTTAACAGATTATTCTATTATTCTAGTGATGAGAACACTGATATATGTGCAACACACGAGACCACAAAGCTCAAGCACAGAACAAAAACACAAAGCTTATGCACTAAATTCAGGAAAACAAAGACAAAAATCATAGCCATGCATTTAACACTTAAAGTGAACACTAACCAGAGGACCAGCTGTAAATTTGGGCCCCAGCCATATTGTCCCATATGAGCATTGCAATATAACATTGTAAAATTGGGAAAAGCAATTTACTGAGGTCTGCTTTGTCCATGTGAACACAACTAGCCCTCTCTCTAAACATGAATTTGTCAAAATATTTCAGAGTCAACCCGCACGCTGTCAGGAAGGAGACTTTCTGTTCTCTCTGTTGCATGGACATGTAGATGTCATATTTTGTTATCATGCTATCAACATCAAAGCAAACCTTTGACGATAATTCAAACCGCCTCAGACAAGGCCATCCACAGTCTGACCTCTTGAAAATTTGACAAGGCGCATTTCTGAGACCTTCAAGGAGTGTATTGGCTTGATCAAAGTGAATAGATAAAAAAAAATAAGTGCATGAACAAAGGCACATGTGTTCAATATTCACTAAGAAGAGCACAGATCAATTTATACTGACGTGCCTTATGAAATGCTGAGGTGAGTCTGAATGTGGACACTAATTGGATTAGCTTATTCAGACTGTGATAAGAAACGCCTTTAAGAAGCAGTTTTTTTTTTACATCAGGTTGTGCAAACTACAGTAAGAGGTGGAATTCGGGATGTGATTTAAACCGATTCGTACAGGTCTATTTGAAATATTGAGGCCCTTTGTAATAAAAGAATGCTATTACTTCCAAAGGGAATGACATTTTTCTTTTCATTACCCCTTTGCCAGCATTGAGTAAAAGGAAAGTAAAGCCAAAGTCAATTACATTTGATAAGCAATGTTTAGTTTGACTCCCATACTTGTCTCTCTGTAGGGCTCTTTTTGGGACAGCATGAGGGAAAGGAAAGAAGAAAAGAAAACACAATAAGCATAACAGTGACAGGTAGAAGAGAAATGTACACAAACACTATGCTGATGACACTTCAAGGAAATGTTTCTAGAATGCAGTTGTTTTATGTCACCATGCAGATTTTGCGCTCCCACAGAAACAACCACACCGCATCAATTAACAAGTACAGATGAGAAGACACAAGGTTTTGCAGGATACTTGGGGTAGAACATGGCGTTTGACTAAATCTTGATGCATTAGCATTTTCATCTTTCCAGATATTCTTTTACATCTACGGCAATATAAGTGATTTATAGCCTTCTGTCACCAGCTCCGATGCAGTACTTGTATTGTGTACATAAATTATCCACTGATGAAAGCTCTCTGTGAGTTTTACAAGAGTTTCTCAGTTTTTACAGACTCGCAAAGTTACAGCAAATCTCATATTGACCGCTGATGGCGCTTCACAGGGTAAAATAGCATTATAATAGTCAGACTGATCCCAGAATAAAGTGGCGTTCTTGTTGGCTGATCAGAGATGGTTTCTAATACTCAGATCTTGTATTTGTATTGGTGTTATAGCGAGAGAAAAGCAATCAAATTTACATGACCCACATTTTAAATAAATTAATTAGAAATGATCACAATTACAAGTTTGAAATCGAAAGTTAAAGTTTTGTAACATTCCACTGAAAGGGGCAGAAAATGGTGAATTCTATACATGAAAATATTAAAACACTAGGATAATCAAATTAAAAAGCAACCCTCACGTTTCTCCCTCTTAACTATTCTTTTCTATGCAATAGCAATTATTTGCATTTCAAAATTTAATATCAGTATCAATGACATTTATGGCAAACAACAATGTTTGAGAATCCAACACCAAGAGAAGCAGAAGACATAGCACACAAGCTTCACTGACAACATTAGAGCACATTTAATATAAATGACTGGGGGTGTATCCTGCTTGTTAGGGGCACCCACTCTTGATCATTTTAACAATGTCTACGTCGACCACACAGTCATGTCTGAGCCGAATTGCATGCCCCGACGAGAAGCCAAGATACACCTCCAATGAAAAACCCCACAGTGGGGTTTTTGTGATAAAGCTACAGATTGTTCAATGCAAAACACACAACATCTAGAGCAGTGTTTTTTGTTTTTCTTTTGTTTTTTAAATCAAAGTCCCATAAAAACCCTCAAGGTTGAACACTGGCATTTCAGCTTGATGTAAGTCCATTACTTTTAAATCTCCAATCATAAAGTTGCTTTCTGTTCCTGGGCAGGACCAAAGATGTGCAACCTCACAGTTTCTCCAGGACCAGACATGGGGGGAAAAAAAAACACTGCTCTAGCCACAATGTCAAAAAATGAAAAGAAGCTAGCACACCTTGTGTGTTGTACATGCCCAGAGGGTTGTTATAGACTGCCGATTCCCCAAGCAATGTATTATAGGGATTGTTAGTGCCATGAGGACGTAGGAGTGCATTAGGTATAAGATGGTTAGCCATAGCCCCTGGAGCAGCCAGAAAGAGACAGAGTGAGACAGAAAAAAGCAGAAGAGAAGAAGAGTGAAGAGACAGGAAAAAAAAGGTAGGTGGGTGAATAAATTGAGATATAGACAGAGAGAAAGAGAGAGAACATACATATCAGTTGGGCAGATGCAGCTGAGCAATGACAGCTATTAACATCCAAATGATCACATGATCATTAATGTGAGGGGTTTCGCTACATGAAAGTGGCAGAGCTGAACTGACATGGCTAATGGGACCGATGGAAAGTATGTTAATTGTATTGTTAATGCCGGCTATTAGTGTTAAGCCTGTTTTTGTGTTCCACATTCAGGCAGCACACTCCTGTTAACAGACATAAATTGCAAAGGAGCACCGGCATGGCCAACACAACACATGTACTATTACATTTCTAGACTCAAACAGGACAGAATGCAATAATCACTCAGGACACGGAGGCTGAAGGAATAAATAAAAACGATAGTGCTCCAAATTCTTGTAATTGACTGTGCACTACACACTCTCCCCGAGAACGCAATGATTAGCAGTGGTAACTAAAGGCCTGTCAAGCTTTGGATTTCTCCGCATGATGAAGCGGTGTGCATGGGGCTGTCTTAATAGTGGCATTTAAAGAATTTGTAAGGTGGTGTCTCTCAAAGACCAAGTACACAAGAGCGAAAAACATTGTAAACACAGAATTAAACTGTGTGTTGGTCTGCTATAACAAAAGAAGCAGCTGTTAGTATATCTGGCTAACTAGCGTACTATCTACAGTAGTAATCAAGTTATTTCCAAGGCCAAAGAGAACATTATTTACTGTGACTAAATTAGTATATGGGGTTACATTAAATATAAAAAAAGCTTAGTTCTCGATAGCACATCCACTGTGAAGGGTTTCTGTCCACTAAAATGCTAGAAGGCTTTTAATTTGAAATTGATACAGGAAGTGTTGGGTAACAGCGTGATGCAGTACCTTTAACAGGGCAAACGGGGGTGGATCAAAACGACGCGTCGTACTAAAATATGACCAATTATACTCATCAACCAGAGGGAATGAGAAACAAAGGCCTGCCTCTAATACAAGCCTGCTTCCTTCTGCAGTTCAGATAAATAAAGGCCCCAGCCGCTATCTGAGGAAATACGGTAAATTGTGAAGATAATGTTAGCTTAATGAGCAAGCTAGCTACAGCTGATAAAACATGCAAGGGACAATTGTAATTTCAACCTGAAAAAAGACCCTGTAGCTGCCTAGAAATAAGCAGGCTGCTTTCATCTACCTCTTTCTGAAATCAGGGACCCATTGTTTCAAAAATAACTATTTCAAGGAACAATTTCAAGCGAATTCAGCAAATCATTGTCATCATTGTAAACGGCATATGTGCAATGCGAAAATAGAAAGCTTGACAGGCGACCTGTCACATACTGCACTATTATTATTGCTTGTGGCCTTGCCAATCTTATGATCTGAAGTGGTGTAACATTTCAAGAGCAAAGTTCACATTTTGTCCAATTCTCTCATGTGCCGTAGCTGAAATAACCTCTGAATGAAGTGGCATGTCCTCTCTTTAGTCAAGATGGTCATTACTTCCCTCTTGCCTCGCCTCCTTTGCACAAACAGAACAGAGGCTCATTTTCTATTTATGCGATGCTTGTCCTCAGATACTTGCTGCCAAGATCTTGCCTGAATGACTCATCAGTTTCCCAACCACATACTGCCACACCAAAGCAACCTTCACAGTCTGAGCCCTGTGATTAGCTGCAGATTTGAAGGCTGCAATCTTAAACATGAATGGTGCAGATTCCCTGATGCTTGTTTTTCTTCGCTGCTGATAAAAAATAATTAATTTTCAAGTGTTTGTATACATTATGCTGAATATCAAGTATGCTGAAAATATTTGTCACTCTTATGCATCCCCCCGTCATCTTGCTAGGAAGCTATTATTCTTAGAGCAGCCAAATTGAAGACTTATGAAGGCGATACATGCATGTGCACCCAGCATGCACTACGCAAGAGCGGGTAAACATCTTTTATCCGAGGGATGAATACACAGCAATTAGATCCCCTGGCAGAGTGTACTGTTCTTTTCTAATGCTCTGAATCTGTCATACCAACCGGGAACAATTTTCACATCACCTTGTGACTCTCTCCATCTTTATAAAAATTGGTCTTTTGACGGCATTCTAATTGCAGAAGAAGCTGATTTAGGCTAATCTTCCAGCATTATTCCCATTTTTTGTTTAAGTTTAGTATTAATTAGGCATACTAGAAATTTGCTTGGAAATCAGAATGTTGTTTTGATTAAAAAAAAACTGTAATTTGTTGCTGCTGCTTGCCCTAATTACAGTGTATTCCATAAACACTAGCCCCTTTTGAATTCTCCCAATGACAGATCCTCCACTTATTGTCTCTGTGGTTGATAAATTGGACAATTTCCAAAACCACACCGATTGTGTGGCGCAAAAATCCTGAATGCTGGGATAAAATTCAACTCGCAACGTTTTCAAGATGATTGCACGAGTCTGCTCTCGAGGAGAGCGTGGCGAGTAGTGTCAGCTGCTAGCTCGCTCTCAGGTGCGAAGGGGGGAGAAGCTGGGGCTGCCGGAGAATGAAAAGGACAAACCAGCAGGAAATATTCGCTCCTCGACACATAATTCCTTAATAACAACACGGGAGCAGCCACGGAGAAGTGCAATTCAATTTGCATCTGTTCCTTATGATACTTGGGATGGCCGAACGCACTTCCCGGCACTCTCGAGCTCCTGCAACTGTTCAAACAGATCCGGCCTGGTCAAAAGCCAGGGGTATGAATTTGCGTTAATAATTTCTATCGCCGCCTTTTGTCTTTATGGAAGATCCATGTAAGCTTTTCTTCAACTCCCGACCTAACGCACCATTCTCCTGCGCCAGTTCAGCCCATCCACAAAGGATAAAGGCTGTGTCTGTTGATGGTGCTAAGCTGAGTGCCTAATTATTGAGATCTTGACACTTCCTCCCTGTGTCGAACATTAATCCATCATTGTAACTATGCATTAGTGTCTACACAAGCAGGCGCCCACAGCGAATTTAGAGAGTGAGCAGCAACTCGAGCCCTCCATCAAGAGGCGCGATGAGTGGGGAGAGTGTCAGGGAGGGATGCCAGCCAGGACGCTATTTGCTACTTGATGTCAGATGTAGTCTGCTATCCATTTTCTGTATAACCTGAGAGACTCCGACTCTATTCACTGCGCCGCTGTCAAATGCATTATGGTAAAACACTTTTTATTAACATCTTTCTGTGAGGGAATTCCACCGAATTGATTCCGAGGTTGTTATTCAGCACTTTTCCTGAGAGTGTGCCAAGTTTCAGTTTCAAGGCTTTTGCAGGCAAATAGCATAATGTTGCATTGTTCGACAGAGACAAAAGAAAACAAAGAGGTAATTTCATCACTCTTATTAAATGCACCAAAAGTAGAATTTTCTAAAACAATTTGATGAAATGCATGATGTATCAGAATTACATTAGTAAATTGTGTCTTTTTATTGTTTAGCTTAAATTAAATGAAATCCTTTTTGTAGAGTTCTTCAAATTACTAGAGAGAAGAAATAATTTGTTGATGCTTCATAATGACAGATGTAATAAACAATTTTCTCTTGCAGCGTGACACCAGAAAAGGATTTTAACCTTTCAATCAATGTCTTGTATTCACAATCATGCTTCCTTTCATCCAGGCAGAAATGTTGACAACACCTCCGGCTATTTGAGTGTTACATGGCTATTGGTAGCAGTTGGGCAGAAAGATTGGAATTAATTATTTGGAGGATCTGAGGCTATTATGAAACTATAATGAGATTATTATGATTTGCCTTGACTTGAGATGTCGGGTTGAGGTTTGTGGCTGAAAGTTCTACTTTTTAAAAAAAGAAAGGGTTTTCTGATGTTCCTATTGCACCCAGTTGGGAGGAGGTGTAAAACGAAGGCCGGTGTATTGACGAGACATTCGAGTAAATATTTGCTGCGGGACCAAGTACCTCTGTTGAGTGACGCCGAGCTGTTGATGTCGCCGGTCATGAAAGAGGACTCAGACTGTTTCCTGACTGTGTCATTCCACATTCGACGGATGCGGCTCTGCAGAGACAAACAACATGTGAAAACACGTCAGAATATTCACTCTGAACACTGTCGGTAATACAGCTAAAAAGAAAAAGTCTGCACATGGAAAATAAGGTCAATGAAATAACTAACATCCACACGTAAACAGCATTATTAGTATATTTATAAAGTTCTACAACTAGTATTTTTCTTCAAGCATACGCTCACCTACTTTTTTAACACAATACAGAGTGAGATTGAGAAGGAAGAGACGGTCATCTTTTCAATGTAGTTTTTAGACCAGGGAACATTTCAGCTGTGGGGATAAGTAACCTCTAATTAAAGATGAGCATTAGTACTGGGATAGGTGAAGTCAATAATAAAGTCATCAGTCAAACTCTCCGAATCAGTGTCTCGGGTCACAAAGGCTCATCCCAAGAGGGTTCATCCTGGTTAATTATGACAGAGTCCCGTGGGCTGTTGCACAAGCTAAGGGTTCGCATATCCAACCACAGAGCTGACTACTTTCTATCACATGTCAGAGGGGCTTGGCAGAAGACTTCAGGTTAATATACAACAGGTTTGGTGATGGTGAGAAGAAAATAATGTGCAAAATGTTTTGTGATGAAAAGGCCCTAACCCTAACCGCCCTAACCCTAACCCTTAATTAAAGGATCATTCCAGTTTATCACTACTGACGTCTCATTTAAGCTTTTAACATATGGAGCATGGAGCATCATCTTTACACTGCCAAAACAGAGATTTATTGTGAACCGTGTGCAAGGCAAACCATAATAACAGGGTCCAAGCTAAAAACAACAGCACAGGTTTAAGAGTAAAGCCATTCAACGACGCGATACTTTTAAGAATTATTTCTCTGGGACTGCCTTCAACACCTCAGACAGGTTTCGGCTTAAGTCATTGCCACCGGCGTCATCATTAACTTCCTGAAGTTCTTCATTCCTGAAGTTCTCTGCCGAGACTGGGAACACGTTTTTATTCATAAAAGCCTAATCACCGCGCCATAAATGATGCGACAAACGCCCACGCGGTGGTGTTATGGTCGGTTCTGCACTCTCAGACGGATGTGTTGTTGTAGGCACTTCTCCGTCACCCCCGGGTGACACACGGCTTATATATTCTCACAGCGCCATGCACCGACACAGCTGATCTCGTTAACATATTGCACGTCACGCTGTCCCAGGCACCGGAGACACAGATGGGTTGAAAAGGACACTGATATTTGGGTTCTTTGGACAGAAACTTGAACCAGTAGCCAGCGGGTTCCAATGTACTTTGCTGATTACACATTCATTTAGGAGCCTCAGAGTTAGCAACAAACGAGCACAGTTTTATGAGTGTTTCCATTCCTGTCTCGCTCATATAAAGTGACTGAGCATGAGGTTAGAGCCATCTTGTCAAAGCACCGTGTATAATTAAACGCTTTGATCTGTAGGCTGAATCCAGCTTGTACCGTGGGTTGCCACTGCATGCTTGATTCTAGGACTATTTATAATTGAACACTGGAAAGAAAATCACACTCTTTAGAATATGGATATGATGCTCAATTACAGTGTACCACGGCAATTCATCATATACTTCGTGTCAATGTGGGAGGAATCCATTAACAATTTACTTTACAAGAAGACTTACCACTTACGCACAGAATTCACATATTTTGGCAGAAACAGTCCAATCTGCATTCATGAGCAGGAACAAATTCCAAACGAAGCTCGAGCCAATACTTTAGTCAGCGTCCCTGCTCCGGTGAAAACGGATTGCAGACTGACTTTATGTGCTTAGAAAATGTTTAGCTCAACAAGCACTACATTTTCCTGCTATCACTTCCAAACGAGGACACACGCTGCGCTTCCTTGAAATCTATCATGCATATACCTACACAGTCACCTTTAAAATGGTTTCTCATTTGTTCTGTACAGAGGTGCGCATCTGTGTAATGTCACAGATTATTATCTAGGAGCAAGTCGCCCCTCGCTTCTAGCAATGCAGACAGATAAAATGCAGAGGTAATCCAAAACCAAATGATCCTTGCTTTGTCCTGGTTTGCTAAAGAAGATACTGCCAGATGCAGTAAATCAAGAACGGAAAGAAAGAAAAGTGTCCTGCCACCTGTGACCCCGTGGAGTAACGTCCTGGAGCACGAGAGGCCGTGCCTTTCCCAGAGCCGATGGAGCTGTCCACACTCTTGCCACTGCAGCAGTGAGTACGCAGGCATTTTCCATACTCCTTACGCACCTGCATGAAATAAACGCACGGGCACAGCACATAGAAGCTTAGACGAATAGACCAAATCCAAGGGTAACGATCTCAGGGCGTTTCATACGTGGCATTTAATGATATGTACGGTCAACTGATGTCACATTATACAAAGTCACACAGCACATCTTAAGAAGGAATCCATACCTTCTTCTGCAGCACGCAGTGGAAGATGAAGATGAACATTCCCTGCAGGGAGTTGAAGATGGTGAACAGGTAGGCCATGACCACCGTGCTCTCGTTGACATACATCAGGCCAAAGGCCCAGGTCAAGCCCAGCAGACATAGCAATGCAATGGCCCCGATCACCCACGATCTGGAATATAAATAAACAGCCGTCTTATAAACCATTTGACAAAGTTATTATCCTCAAAATGTTTGAAAACTGGATTTTAATAGAACCAATAACATATTTTGTATGTGGCGGTTTGGCTGATTTAATAACCACGCTGATTTAATAACTGTAGTGTGTGCTACCACTGAATTAAAAAGGTTCAAGGTACCATTTAGTAAACAGTCAAAAATCAAGGTTTTCCCATGAGAGGGAGAAAAGGCATAAAACAAATGAAGGGGGGGAATAAACTGATGAGTAATGACAATGGATCTTATCTTCATATTCTGATTCTGTCCTTGTCACCTTTTCCTTAACTTATTTGCAGTCTTTCAAGCGATGCCACTGACTATTTGAAAAGCCATAGATGATCATGAAACTGCAGAATCATACATATGATAATGGAGGTCTGTATAAATGGGACGGGTAACAAATATGGCATTTTCATTAGAAGCATATTTACATGAGTACATGTTGGATTCTATTGCCTGATGCTTGGGATAAGTGTCTTGTAAATTCTTACTCAAGCTGAAAGGTTGAACTGAGATAAATGCCCTTGAGAATGCAGAGTCTATTAAGAATGAAGGGCTTCGTCTTGGCGCCCGCGCACTGTGCAAGGAAGTGGCATTTTGTCTTCTTCACCTGCATCCTTTTGGCATTTTTGGTGACTCCCTGTGCGCCGCATGAGGCATGACGGAGGTAAGATTAATATCCAATTCTTGCCATCATCTGTCGCTCAACAACAGCCTGCATGTACGAAGATCTTCTTCCCTTTGAGTTGATTAAATCCTTTTACGGCCTTCTGAAGGAGGCAGTTGCATGAAAATACCACAATTGTACCACTTTTCCTTCTGCGCACGTTAAACAGGATGTCATTTAATACTTTTAAATATATATATATATAAGTGGATATTTTTGTGATAATTTCAAATGTTACTTTTAGCTATTATTGTTAATTTCTTGAGCCACTCTACAATTTTTCCACGTAGGCTTCTACCAAGTGCAGAAGAACCTCTGATCGGGAATCACTGCCCTTATGTGCGTATTCGGATAGGATGCAGATAGAAGAAAAAAAAAAAAGACTACCAGCTGACAAATGTCAGCACTGTATCTACATTACAGTACTAATATTTCTATAGAGTGCACCGTGAAGATACAGGTGCCATTTAAAAGTAATCTTGCTTGTCACGTCAGTAGGCCATGTATATCTAAGACAGGAGTGCTGTGTGCACACTAATGCAGCCTTCAACATGACTGAGTACTCCACAATAAATCATGTTAATGAGTCAGAGAAGCAGCTAGATGGATTTGGGTGCGGATTTGTTCATATGGAGGAGTAAATGAAAGATGGCATTATGGGGAAGGGGCCCTTCCAGTTTTGTCTTACTTGATCTCAGGTTCGCAATCATCCTGATAGCTGATCGGTATGATGAGAACAAAGTAGCAAAAAGACAAACAGAAACATGCAGAGATAAATCAAATCGCATAACAAAGAGATGGAGAGGTGCAATCCAAAATGTGTGGCCATAAATACAATGCACAAATTTAGACATTGAGAGGGAAACAATACACGAAGATGGACGTGGAGATAAAAATCTACATTCACAGCATCCACATCCAAACATCTAGGACAGACATACATACACACATTTTGGGAAAATTTTGTTAGTGATGTACAGGTGATTACCACAATTATCTCGGTTCACATAAGCATCTAGCTCCCCTCATAAATGCTGGCAGACCTTCGCATTTAAGCAGTTATAAATGGGCCAGGTGTGCGGCAAAATAAATGATTTATGAATTTACCAGGGCAACCATTAAACATAATTTTCCCAGGGCTGTCTTAATGACCTGGTGGGGAAGGTACTTTATCAAGGTGATTGCCCCCGGAATGGACACGGAAACACAAGGAGTGGACACAAAGAGAACAAAATATTGTCCTCTAACTAGCGGCAGCTTTGTTCGAAGATTGGTGGATGATAGAGATGCAAGAGGTCGCAAGAAATGCATCCAAGACGACAGGATATGAGGCTGCGGCTCATATTACACATAGCTTATCTTCTTCTGGAGTTATCAGATAAATATGAGGACGAGTTCGAGAACTGCATGGAAGGACCCGTGACGCAAAGCGTCTGAGACTGCACACCAGTCACTGAAAAGCTCACTTACAAATGATGCATTTCAGTTTTATCCTGTCTGGACTGTTGCGAGCCTCAACGCTACGAATAAAATAACAGTTACACAACCCCTCAGTTCATATTTCTGGCGTCAGTTCAGAACGGTTGATGTAAAGTGTAATAACTGGCAAGGCAATTTTTTGTAAGAATAATTCTAATTGAATGTGTATTTTAAGCACATTTTTAGAATTCTGAATATAGCATCTAACCCATCAGAATGGGTGTGCAATATATTGATATACCATCCATCCCTGAGGGCTGCAGCAGAGCACTTCATCTTTCAGAGCACAGAAAAGCGAGAGAAGCAGTATTATTGTGCTAATCACGCAGAGGAAACGGCAAAAACGAGCAAATTTAAGCGGAGAACTACTTCAGACCGTGGCATCAAATTACCGCCAATTTCCTTCAAAATGACTTAATTTGCAGTGGTGCCATTCATTGCAGTGCCACATATCATTTATGTATGAGATTGCAATTGGTCAATTGAACCAATTTTAAATCCGTATAAAGTCATTTTATAGGCTGTTTCCGGGAGTTAATTATTTAACCAAAGGTATGCTGAAAATTCTAATCACCCATCAAAGTGTTTAAGACATCAATGGCGGAGAGGTTTTGATGTTGGCAGAGACGTTATTTTTATCTTCGACGTCATCCTCGTTAGCATATTTCATTTGAAGTTTCTTATCGGCACGGGGAGCCTAAGCTACGCAAGTTAAAATTCAGACCACTGTTTAAAAAAAAAACTAATTTCAGTCTATCGTGTTCTAAATACGCTGCATCCAGAAGCAAGTTTGGTATTTAATGTCACAACGGTGCAAAGGTCATGATGTGATCCATGAATCACTGGGCAGCGGCAGCCGCAGTCTCCATTATGGGGTAAGGAGGGGAAAAAACACGTCAAACACAATATCAATTCTATTCTACACCCTCTACTGAGAAATGTTGCATCTTACCAGTGCCATTCTACAATAACACATCCATCATAATAACGGTGGCTAAAATAAAGAGGGGGGGGGGGGCAAATGGAAGATGAAGAAACAGAAAAATGTTAAAGATAAATACAGCACAAGATAAAAAGGCAGGATGTGAGTGCTGATCGAAAGAAGAAAAGCAGGGAGGGAGAAAGATACACAGTGAAAAGGAGATGAAACATTCATATTAAAACAAGGCAGCATGATGAAATCTGAACAGAGAACATGACATCAAACCATAAAGTGGAACCAAATGACAAAAAGATAAGACACAAAAAGACACACCTCTTTAATCTAAGCTAAATTGACTTAATTAACCAGTGGTATAATCATTATCATCAAACCAGTTCACCTTGGTAGATTGAGGAAAAGCTAAAATGAAAAGCAAGGCTGTGATGTTTAGATGCCATTTTGTTGGACTCGGTTATAACAGTGAGGGGCACAATGACTGACGCCAAACTGCGCACCACATATCTGGCTTTGGTGATGTGCAGTGTTGAGAGAACAGGATCAAATACATGTTATCTCACTCATCACTCGGTCATGAAGAAACAGAAGCACCGGCGAATGGCTGTGGCAGCTGCATCATTTAGCTGACAACACTAAAGTCTTCTGAATGAGTGTCGTGTGTGTCGAGAAACAACTGGGTCAGATGAATGAGGGCCGACAACAGCAATGCAGCTTCGCGCCGTTTTCCCAGTGGTCATCTGAAACATTGCAGACTGTTTGAAAGTCGGTAAGACTCGGCATCAGGAGGTCAGTTGTTTGGTGTATTATGGGGGTGGGCGGGGGGGGGGCGCAGCTGGTGTTATAAATCATACGACACCGAGAGCTCCAGCAGTCAATATGTTGCTGCAGAACAAACTACGCAGTGCATCTTGCCATACCAAAGAGTGGTCTGGAGCCGTGTCAAAGTGCACGGGCCTCGATCAAGGGGCTGCAGGTGGTCTGCCTGGATTTCTGCTGTGGAACGTGTGCAATTCATGGTGCACGTTTGAGATTGGGGTTGTGTGCTTTAGTTTTGGCACATAGCACGTATGTCTTGAGTGTAAATGCGCACGTGTATCTGAGACTCAGCTGTGTTGGTCTCTAAAAGCAGATCTGCCGCTGTGAGCGGAGTCCTCCCAGAGGGGAGGAGGTGACACGAGTGGCTTTCACCATGCAGCGACTCCAGGAGGTGTCAAGTATGGATTACCGTATTATTAACATTGTAGGAAACTATACGATCTCATTATTGCTTTGACAAAGCATGGCAGAAGAAGTAAATCAGAAAATAGAGACTTCTATAGGTTAGATGAACAGTGGAACCAGGATTGGGATGTACCAGGTTTTAATAAATCATAAAGTTTATGGGTGGAATCTTTCACACGTTCTTAGTAAACTTGTACTAGCTAGTTTCAAACCAGCGATGTATTTTTACATTTGGCTGCACCATTAACATTGGAGAATGCCTTAGCTGGTAAAGGCTTTAGTAATGTGTAAACTGGGTGCAGCACTGTCCAATCAAAACCAATCACATATGTTAACAGGACGTCAACGTGGCAACACTGCTGGGGGGGGAAATATGTTAAACTTAATTGGTCAACCCTTTGTAACTCTAGGTATTGCTTTGCCGTGTTCACACATGCGTCGATAGAAAATTAAGAGTTAGCAGTATTTAAATAATTTAGAATGAGTGGGAAATACCCAATTATGCCAACCTAGCTGATGCCATTTGGTCGTTAGTCCAACGTTACTCAGTTGTCTGAGGAGGACGATAAAACGTCTGTGTTTCTCAGAGGTGACAAACCCGGTGATAGCTGGACACCGTCAAATGTCGCCCTCCTAGTGCACGTTACGCGGAGGTGACTGTAATATGGAGCACAGGTCACACTTTGGCCCTGCACAAAAGCAGCTTTTAAAAACCACGGCTTGGCTCTGGAACATCCTGCAGTGAATGTGTGATGGAAAAACACACTGGCACAGTACGGCCTGACGTGGGACAGCTACAGCAGGCTATATCATGCTCGCACAAGATTGCTTTTTTTATGCGAGTATCACTGGGCTGAGAGGTGCAGGGCAGACAGGGCCACTGTGCTGAGACACAGCCAGCGATGTGATGCCACAAAGAAAAAGACACAGCCAGAACACCCCCCCCCGCCCCGGCCATAAAATAGACTAATGTGTCCAGAGTGGCTTCAAAAAAGCAAGGCAGACAGCAAAAACAGAGCAGAGACCCTTATCCATCATAGCAAACAGGCAGCAAAACAACTTTACACCATCTGTTGACGGAGTCTGCCCTGATACCAGGTAGCTTGAGCTCACGTCAAAGGCAATGAGCGAAAAATGCCGTGTAATTCTACAGAGTAAAGGGACCTTAAAACAACTTTTAAAACTCTTTTTTTCACATCCAGCCACACTTCTGGTTGAAACTTTTAGAATTGTAACTGAACCAGTCTACGAAGTTAAATCTGTAGAGCTTACTGCGCAGACGAAGGTACGAAGGTGTTTCAAATCATGGCAAGAGACGGCAATACACGTCAAATGTACTGCTTTAGTACCTAAATCTGCACTAATCAATATTTTATAGAACAGCAAAGGATCAGAAGAGTGCTTGAATGTGAAAGGGGTCGCTTGTACTAAGCATTGCAGCGTTAGCAGCTAGCTTGGGAACCAGCTTGGGAACCAGCTTGGGAACAACATGAAGCAGTTCAAGAGCAAGATATATCTCTCAGAAGTTGGTGGAGACCAAAACGGGGATAAAAAGAGAGTAAATACTGGATTTACGGTAACCTGGTGGCCAGAAACAACTCCAAAAGAACGTGTTGCTCTCCGTCTGCCGGATGTGTAAATTGGCAACTGTTTGTTAAGGAGTTTGTCAGATGAACTTCAGCAAAAACAAAACAAGCAACACTGATTGTAATACATAGTAAATGTGCTAAAACATGCAAAACCAGAAGGCGGCTTTTGCCTTTCTCAATATTCCACAGTTGTACATGTATGTTTACTGAATGTACACAAACATATTGCACTTACTGATATCAAAAACGTGACTTCAATTACATTAGCAAAACTGAAATTAGTTTCACCTGAATGGCAAATGTACAGCCAAGTGTTTAAACTAACCCTAACCCTTAAAATCAAACCTGTACAACATTGAAAGTTTGCATCTGACTTTTATTCGTCATTATTGTCCCTTAAGTTTTCAGATTATCTGAAAGCAGCCAGGCATAAGCAGATAAACACACATAAAACACACACACGGCATGAATATTCATCTGCAGCATGTTGACACCAAGATAACACCAGGTCAGGTCTGTCAGATTGTCTCCTGGCCTTTTCCCGTGTTCTCCAAATAATGATGGAGACGCAACAGACTACCTGTTTGATTTTAACCCTGCCTGACACAACCTTTCAGCATAATGCAAGGTGCTTACCTTGCAGGCTTAGACTCCTGGACCCTTGGGTTGGGCGTTCACAACCTTAAGTGCTTTTAATGAGGTTTCAAAATATCAAGGGTGGAGGAAAGACAACGTGAGTTTCTCGCGAACACCGGCTTAAATACAGAGTGCCATCCAAAGACGTCACTCTTTACCCAGCTCATTAAACTGAAAGGAGACCGTCGGAAAAGTCAGCTCAAACTGAGCCGCACCAGATACAATTCAGCGAGTGTGTTTGGTGGAAGCGCGCCCATCGCATTCATATTGAAAACATTCTTTCCATCTGTAAAAACACGTCACAAGGAGTGCTATTTCTGGACAACGTTAATGGACATTTGTGTGATCTGAGTGCTCTTACTTGATGTTGTCCAGGCAACCAGAGTCTGGTTTCAGGATGGCTGTGTGATGGAACATCTTGTAGAGAGCGATGCCCAGGAAGATCACATTGAGCTGAGAGGGGGGGGAATGGAGAGAGAGGAGTGAAGCTTGTGTGTCTCCTGTTTCAGCTCCATTCATTTTAAAATCAGAGCACTTTGTAGCACAAAGCTGAAACGCTGCAGCCAGACTTGGTTCCCCACTTTGCCAAACAGAGCGCAAAATCCTATGAAACCTCTATTGTGCAGGCTAAGCAGGGAACGGCGAGACAAGGCAGCGGCATACGAGGGAGCCTTTCCATGCGACTTTTTCACACTTGTCTCATCATATTCACACTTAAGAGGCAACTGCAGGGAATGACTGCCACTGCTGCTGCATCGGTTTTCTTTCACAGTTTCAACATCTAAAGGGAAAATACTTGGCACTGGTTGAATTTCTTTGTCAACTGCTCGAAGAACTTTCAGCGTTTCTAACATCAAGTTCCCTGGGTCGGATATAATTTTATTAACATTTTGCCCCATTTGCCATAAAATAGAACACTTTTTGATTCACGTTCCTGCTCTGCACAAGTGCTCCTGGAGGACTCTGTTTTCTTTATATGCCAGATTTCTTATTCAAACAACAGACTGTGAAATCAAACTTAACAGCAAACAGCAGTTACATCTCAAGCACATCTCAGTGAGTTGAACTTTTGCTCCCATGTTTGCACACACATTGCAGTGAATCAGAAAAAAATTATCTTGAGTTTGATTGCCGGATATTAAAAAAAAAAAAACCCTTACATTTACATATTATTTTCTCAGTAAGTAGGTGATCACAAACTAGAAAATTACTCAAATCCGGTCACGGCATGGGGGTCTTTTAGAAAAACTACAACTATTAGAAAGCTTTCACTTACTTCCCTGCTGTTTACATGTGACATTCAGCTAATATAAAGGAAAAAAGGCGTAACCGTTTTTAACTGCTCGCAATGCATCTTTGCCCAAACCCCCACCAAATTCCCACGTTTAGAATTGGATCTGAGCTCTAGCCTTCTTTCCAACATAGATATTCTTGTTTGTAAATCTAAGAGAGAATGGAGTGAGTCATGAGTAATGCAGAGACATATTGTGAATGATTACGCCAAACTGGAGCGTGAAAGTGCATTATGCATGTTTGGATTTCGCATCCAACTGAGCTGTGTTAAGATTTGCTGAAATTCCACATTTTGGGTCTTATGGGACACGAGTATCGTCACTTTTTTTGTTGTTGTTGTTAAGGATATTTATAAGTTGATTTTCTGATTCCCAAATTTTTATTATGATGGCTGACTGGTGTCTTGGAAAATCAGGAGCACATCTCCTGCGCCACAGCAATATTTACGGCTTGGCATTAGCTTAAATACTTCGATGAACATCAGCCTGACACCAGATTTAAAGCAGCTGGATCAATAAAAGAGCGATTTTTTTCTGGAAAATAAGGGCTGTCGTAGTTGGGAAAGACACAGAAAGTGTGCGTTTGTGTCGTCCTTGTGCAGCTGAGCCGTCTGTGTGCCTGCGAGGAGGAGATGGAAAAAGGTAGTGGAGTACGAGTTGGAACAGGGACAAAATCAATCATAATCTCAGTGCAGATTACTCCAACACTGCATACTGAACAGAGTTCACTCTCTTTCTCTCTGTCTGCACACACATTTCCCCCCCCCCCCCAAAATTGTCTCAGCCAGTGACTGCAGCGGGGGTGACAAACTGCAATATATTCTCTACACCCCTCATTCGTTTCTCTGGACGGCTCCGTGCCCGGCGGTGGCATATATGCTCAACGGGGCAGAGAAAAGAGGGAGGATAGCAGCTAGAAAAAGGGATCTCGCTGGACCATTTAAGCGACGACCCGCAGGCTAAGTAGGGTTAATGAGCAGGATGAGGAGGGGGGGGGGGGTTACGCTTACCATAATTATCAAGGTTGCTGGTCCTATGAAACTCCAAATGAAGTACGTGTCCAGGCGAAGCCAGCAACTGCAATGACAGAGACAGAGTGAGAAGGGAAGGGGGATATGAAGTAAGAGAGAAGAGGCGGTTCAGATTGTAAAGTTGTAGCTTTATACTCCTGCTCAGAGGATATACATCAAATGATAGGCTGGAGTGACACAGAGGAATATGGACTTCAAAACATAACTGGCCGGAAGGGGCTGGAAGAATTATGACCATCAGTATGAATTTGGAGGAAAGGGGTTTTCAGTGTCAATGACAGCAATAATGACGGGCTTTCATTGCCAAAACAGGTGTACCATCAAAGTTAAACTGAAATCGGGGATAAAACTCTAAAGGATGTACCCTAAAGGCTGGGTTTGACCACACTTTAGTTGGATTCTGTTTAAATTTCTAGGGTTAAGGTAGCAAATTACCATTATGATAATTTATGGATCATTCAATTAGATCTCAAATGAGTCCTAACTGCATCACTCCAATGCAATTGGATTGACCTTGACCCTGACAGACATGGCCACACACAAGTCCTTAAGCACTCAGCAAAGTGTCTTACATGTTCATGTTAACTGTGATGACTCTGTAAGACTGCTATAATTATGTCAATTATTAAATAATGTGCTCCCCTGACCTCACACCAAAACATTACAGGTTGTCTGTTCTTTCTTCTCATCTGAGTAAAACCAAATGCGGACCAGAAGCAACAGGGCCGGTGGAAGGTGACAGTACTCCTTTGAAGTGGCAAGAAAAGAAAAAAAAAACCCTGATTCATGACCTGTGGTTGAATTATTAATCTTTTAATCTCCGCTACTGCAGCAGATAGACGCCTCCATTTTTGGCCACTGGAAAATTACAGTTCATACGGCCGTGTTGTCATTCAGGCTGACAGAGAGGGAAAATGGAAGCAGCAGAGAATAAGCTGTAATACCATAGCATTTTAGAAAGCAAATTGAAGTGTGTGGGGCACTTTAGAGGATCACACCACCGGGATCTGGTAAGTGAAAATGTGCAACCGCAAAAAGAAATTGGTAACAAAGTATGTCTCAAAAATACAACACGCTGCTTTAAAATGTGAACTCTGATGAAAATGCGGTGTTTCCCCCCTGTAAACCTATTCTGATACAATGCACCAACAATGCGACAGCAAAGCAAAGAAAGATACGATGATCAATGATGCGATGAATGATATTTTGGTCCCTCTCGGAGGGAAATCTGAACGAGGCATCTCCGGTATTTACAGCAATATAGCCTACACATTGAAAATTCGGACAAAAAACTGGACAAGTTTGTACGTTTCACTTTTTGTCACCAAAGATCTCGCCGACAAACAAGAGATAAACACCGCATAAGACATGACGGGGCAAAAAATTGACTGCTCCTTTGTTGTCGTCGGGACTTGATATGTCTCCCCCTCACTGATACCAATAGATGAGAGGAGGCGACACACAAAGACACGTATGGATGCAAAAAGAAGTGAACAAGCGCAAACAAAAGATGCCCAGCATGCACAGATCTCTGGCAGCGCATCAAAGCACACGCTCCGAACGTCGCTGTTCTAAATTATGCTGAAGGTCCTATTGTTTCTTTTCGCCTTCGTCTTCTTCAGATCATAGAAGGATTTAAAGATGTGGTGGGCGGTGGGATATGCAGCCTTCCAATTTTTTTCCTGCCTTCTCTACCTCCCCTTCCCTAATTGTGTCACGGTTGTGTTTGGCTTTTTGGCGCACATCTAGCTTTAGCTCCCCTCCTGCTATGCTACTTTGTGCACTATTCCTTTAGTAACCAAGCCAAAAAAAAAAAAAAAAAAAACACAAACGTGTGCCAGTCAAAACACAAGACATGCTCTTGCCAACAGCTTGTGCTGAGAATTCCGGTCTTCGTGCCACCAATCTGCAGGGATCGGACACAGGCTGTCCTTTGAGCAAAGGCATCTTCTTGCAACAGAGATGGTCATTTCATAGGCGTGAGAGTGAGGTGATGACCAAGTGAGTAATTTGGGGCGAAGGAGATCTCTAGCGGCTTTGATTCATTCTGACGTCCTGCAGCGCATGTCGTTCTTGTGTTCTTGTGCACGGTGTTTGGTGACATTGTTCAAAGTCACCTTGTGAAGTTTTTGACCTGTGTGTGGCGACTACGGAGCACTGTTTTAATGAGCAACCCCCCGGTATCTTGCGTTCTTCTATTCAATTCTAGCAATACAAATTCTTGTCAATGGTTTTAAGCTAATGCACCAAAAAGCGTAGCTATGTGCCAGCAAAAGGCAGGAAAGAAGACAAAGAGAAAGGCTAGTCGGCTACTATGTGCAAGGTGAGGGTCACGTGACAGATGGAGACAGCTAAAGGTATCAGTAGGCTACTTTTTGATAGCATCTTATATATTTGTACATTAAGAGGCTAACCAGCGAATAAGTGCATAACACAACTGTCTTTGACAAAACTATGGTATAGCTTGCTTTGTAAGTAATCAATGCAAAAAATTTAAAAATGAGGAATATGGGAGAAACTACTATAAATAAAGACTGTAGCACGTTGACCTCCTTCCAAAATAACACATGTATGCAAGGCTTCCTTCAATTTAAGTTACTTTACAATATCCGTTTTATCATTTACAAAAAAATTGCTCTGGAATTCTTTAATGTGTTGCCAAGCAAAATACCTCTATCAAATCTCTGCAGAATATCTGGCTGGAGATCAGATAAGGGCTCAAGGTCAACGCCATCGTAGTAAGAAGTCAACAAATGTTATATTTAGTACTCAATTCCATCTGACACAGTTTCATTTAAAAACAATTACAACTACATAGTCAAAGCAGCAAGTAGCGTTCTCACAAGACAACAACAGCAAACACAGCCAATCGAGGTATCCTGATAATGTCAAAATAGAAGGTTTCAATATATCCCCCCAAAAATCGGCCTTACAAATGTTTTATAAGAAAAAGTAAGAAAAAACATTCAGCATGTTTGTTAGGCCCCAAGGATACGTGGTTTTGGCGAGAGACACCGAATGTAAACATAACTGTATTTTTTTACAAGAAAACTCCACAGGCCACCTTTGACAAAACCCACCATTATTCTGCACGTTCAGTGGAACTGACTGGACTTCTGTAACAGCAACTGGATTACTGAAACTAAAAGGTAATTCCATCTCCTGAGTTTACATGTGGCTTGAAGAATTACTTTCATTAAACTGGAGAGGTTACACGGGATCACATCCTTGATTTTGCTTGATGGAGTATTAGTCCCTTGCTCAAGGGCACAATTAGAGCAATCGCTGAGAGTAATTGAATGGAAAGCCTACTTCACTTTCCTGGGATCAGAGATTCCTATTCCTAGACTCTGAACAGGTGGTTTCACAAGTTCGCCGACCTTCAGGATGCTGCAGCCTTTTTAATGTGCCGATGATGAGTCACAGGGACAAGCCTTCAGCCATCTTCTAATCCTGGGTCACTTTTGACAGCAACTTGTTGGACATGTCTGCTCAAAGCAAGACCACCAATGATAACGCTGTTGTGGACCCCAAAATCAATTTGCGGCGGAGCTATGAGCCCTCCCCCGCCCACCTTCTGCTATTCACCATGTGTCACGTCTTGTCCCTTCCCTCATCCTTCAATGGCTGCCTATAATTGTTGCACCGGTGGCAGGCTTTAATTATTCACATGATGCCAAGGCTCAGGCGGTGGCAGCTATCACCTCATCCATCACCAAGAACTATAGCTCCGCCAGTCTACAAATGTCTACCAGTTGTGTTCAGTGTGTGCGTGCGCACGCATGTGTGTGCCATATATGATGAACATCTCGGAAGCAAACCGCTGATGCTAGTCTTCATTATTTTCAGATGGGTTTGAGATTAACAGAGAGGAATGAAGGGCGAGCCTCTCCTTGGCATTACACTGCTTTATAGACCACTTTGCATTTCAGAGGAAACGGTTGGGAAATTATATTTTATGTAGCTTCTGTAGGAAATACAAAAAGGCAGTCTCTGTCGCTGCCCATCTTTTTGTTAATCTCCTGTCTCTTTTTACTTCTTTCACTCTCCATCTGCTTGTCCATACTCACTCTCCCTCCGCCTACCTTCCTCTAAATCCCTCCATCCCCCTGCTGTAATTTGTGCATCCTAAAATGCTGCAGACATTAACCACAATAGCCTGACATTCAACATTCATCCGGTAATACTATCTCCTGAAGTTAGCATTTTTCACTGTCAAAACAATGTCAATTCAGCAGTGGGGAAATGTATGCAGCTTGAGTAACCGTTCTGCTTCATTAAAAGTTGATGATGAGCAATAGCTATCGCAGTGTCATCTGCAAAATTGTTAAAGCCCCTCAAACAAAGACAAACAGTTGTTAGCAGGGTTTCTGTGGCTGTAGATACACACAGAATGGTGGGATTAAGCAAGGAAAGCCTTTTGGTTTCCCCACTTAACCCCACCAGATCAGGGCGTAGGCTCAATCCCCAGATTCTACATTGTTTTTTGTTAAACTGTGGAAGTATTATTTTCTTGTCATGAGGTGAAATATCAACAATACGTTGCTTTCTTTGGTATCCATGTAAATTTAAGCACATTTCGCATTTCAGGAACAATTACAGGCAGAAATGGTAGAAGCATTGGGTTAGTGGTTTGATCCTCGGGTCTTCCCGTCCACATGTTGCTCAAGTATCCTTGAGCGAGTCACTGGCCCCCAAATTGCTGCCCATGAACGTGTTTGGAAAAAAACAAAAGCACCTTTAAAATGCTAATGTAAATAGGTAGAATATCGGTCGATTGAATGGCAACAAAAGTCTACTTAAATCTACACCAACTCTCTTCTAGAATTCTGTATACTTTCACAAGCCAGCTCCACGTGTACTCACACTCGGTCGGTGCCATAGCTGCGGTAGTCCACTGCAGCAGAAACGGCCACTATTAGCGCGGGGACTCCGTAGCCCACCAGGTAGAAGTAGCGTCGGCGCGAGTGCTCGCTCTCAAACACCTCCACCAGCATGATGTAGAGCTGCACGCCCTCCAGGAACATCCACGTGAACGCCGCCAGGAAGAAGAAGTGGAGCAGGGCGGCGAAGACGGCACAGGCGATCTGGGAAGTGTTTATACAGTGGCAGACACAGACAAAAATGAGAGAGATAAAGAGGAAGGCAAAAAAAATAAAAAAAGAGGGGAGATATGAGCATTTGCAGCTGAAAACATATTTTAATCAAACCACTTTTGGGCATTTAGCGGATTTCCTGAACGAGTAAATGTCTTGCTAAAGGGCATAATATGACTGGCTAAGTGTCTCATCCAAGTGACTATGACCGAGCAGCATTTTCTGACCTATGCATGTGTGTGTCTTCCCGACAATTAACACTGCTAAGCTTTGTTTGGCTGAAGTGATTGGATGTTTGCCTGTAGTGACTGGCAGAATGCTGCAGCGCCCGAGCCCATGTGGTCTTGTTTGCTGTAGCTGGCGTGGAGGAGCGAGAGATATGAAGGAGTGAAGTCAACAGTCCAAGAGCCATTTGGAGCTCATTGCATTTTATGCCACGGCCAGGTGCGAGCACATAATGTAGTTACACACTTCCTGAGCTGATAGAGATACGTACAGGCGAGACTAGAATACAGCAAACCTGTCATTTGCATGTGCGCACATGCCCACACTCTTTCTAACAATAATAAGATACCCTACTTACATGGATTGGTCTCGTTATTAGCACGGTTGAACATAACTAGCGTATTTTGCCACTGAAATGGATTCAATAAAATAACTAAAAGGTTGAGTGGACATTAATTGCAGTCCAGGAGAGTGATCTTAGAGCTGGGCTGTGAATCACCCATAAAATGTTATGGAAGGGAAAGGTGTAGGCCAAAGCATTATCTTTATCTTCACAGTTAACTTTTGCGGATAAACTGTGGCCTGCAAGTTTTGGTTCTGGTAGATCTGGTGATTATTGAAGAGCAAAACATAGATGCTGTATGTTGTGATAGCATAGGGCTGAAAAGTAAGGGCATATGATTTATTTCATTATAATTCACCCACACTTATAACACAGTTGTGAGCTATAGGTATGCGTGGGATAAAATGATATAAACATCCAACCATCCAGTCATTCCTGCTCGTCTTTTAGGGTTTGCGGGGGATGACATGAACAATGACAACGAATAACTACAACTCTTAAAAAGACTAATAGCCATTAATAGCAACTCCATAATAAATGTCAACACAGAAATCATTTCAAACCGTGCTCAGACATTTCCCCCCCCGTAGGAGAGCAAAGCTAACCGTGTACTCTCTCTCATTAGTAAGCACAAACGGCACGATTGCGAGAAGCCGTAGGTGGAATAAAGCCCACCGCCATCCCGAATACACGTAATGACTCCACGTTGTCTGCAGTATCGCTGCTGAACGCACACGCTTGAAGATGACTGTGCAGTGACAGCATGGTTCCACCTGCTACCACAGCTGAGCTCTTACAGGAAAGTAATGCCATCCAAACTAGTTTTTATACTAGAGGAAGGTTTAGTGTATTGAACGGCTTAATCCATATTAATCTGAAGTGTTTAAAGGAGGTGGTTGGGGGGTTAGGGGGCAGATGGATGAATTCGCGTCCGTGAGCATGTACGAGTGTCATCCTGATGTGAGGATGCGGCAGTGAGTTGGCAGATATGTGTGTTTGTGTGTTGTGAGAGTAATTCTGTGTTTGTGAGTCTGTGTTTGCTTTTGTGCATCCAAGAGAGGGAGGGAGCAGCATTTGTTGAATGATGAGCACCCAATTCCTTTCTTTCAGTATTTCCTACTCAGTGAGCCAGGTAGAATCAGTGCAGGTCCACCGGCACTCGCTGGGAAGCACCGCACTCACAGCACAGTAGAATGCCAAAAAGGTAAAAGTTTCTCCAAAAAATCTCCAGCTCTTAAATTCAGAGAGAAGATGGTGATGGTGGTAATATACAAAGCGTACAAACCGCCATTAGAACAGCCCCTAGGGTGGTTGCAAACATATTTTTTTAACAAATTGTGTGTTTTGTCTTTGTGCAAGGTGCAGTTTTATTTCCATCTACATAAATCCACACCTTGATGGCTTATATGGTAAAAAGACCGACTTCTAGTTGCTCAGAATGCTGCTACCTCGGTCTTTACATGACAATAAATAAATATATCACATGCATACTGGCTATTCTTTGTTCTTTTAACTTCATTACATTGTTATCACCTTCAGACATATCAGATTACTTCAAGGAATTGGTTTAATTTCAACATTTGAGACTTCAGATTAACTAGTTTTAACCCTCATTGTTTTTATCCTGCACTAAGAAGAACACTTCCGCATTTTGGGAAATGCTCTTTATTTGCTGTCCTGTCAAGAAGTTACATGAGAAGATCAACTGCATGCTCAAGTCTGCACAGTAAGTACTGTATGTAGCTGGAAGCAGTAGCCAGTTAGCATAGCTTAGCATAAAGACTGGAAACAGGGAAAACAACTGGCCTGGCTCGGTCCAAAGGTAACAAAATCCACCTTTGCTGTAGCATAACTGCATCCACCCGCAGGAGTCTTACCGGCTGGTCGCCCCGATTGATCCCCACGAGGAACAGAGACTCTGCAACGAACAGGCTGATGCAGAGGTTCTTATGGATGGTGTTGCGATCACTCTGGAGGCCACGAAAGAAGCAGAAGGTGAAGAGGCTGATGAGCAGGCAGACCAGCGACAGCAGGATGCCAACCCAAGTAATGACATCGAGAAGCATGTCGTGAACAGGGTCTGTGTTCTGTAAGAGAGGTAATGGGAGATTCACATCATGTCAGAATAAACAGGTCTTTGAAAATATGTTTCTTAATATTGTATCCAGAACCACATTTTGGTATTCTTTGAAAAGACTGTAAGGAAAATTTAAATGCATGCAGGGCATGTAAAGGAATTCATTTTTAAATGGTATAAATAAATCAAAAAACAATCAGTGGTGCAAATGGTGCAGTCACTCAACCCCTCCAATAAACCACTACACAGCGAGCCACAGGTGGCAGATATGAATCGTGAATTAGTCAGCGTGAATCAATCTAAAATGCCCCCCTATTGTTTCATTTTCAGGCAACAAAGTGGAACAAAAAGTGAGCAGTCCAAAGAGGCCACAGGTGTCTAAGACCAGCACAACATGAACACAATCAAACCACAACATGGTCAATAACTTTCACTGTTGCTTTTAGATAATTCTCTCTTGTCAAATAGTAATTTGCCACCACAGCCAGTTTTGGGCACTAAAAAGCCTTTTGCCGACAATAAATTTGTGGCTTTATGGGAGAGATAAGTATCAACAGTGATTCCACTGCAGCCATGAAAGAGAATTTACATCAGTCCATAAAAGCCAAGTGAACATAGGGATACTTGGACAGAAACGGGAAAAGGCAACACACTCTAAAACAGCAGAATCTGCAGAATGACTGACTTCTGTGGCCTTAAACACATTAAAACAAACACATTAGACACATGACACCCTGCCAAGAACCTGCCGAGGATAGAAATTGGGGCCTGTTAGAATTGGAGCTTAATTAGGAATGTGTAATAGGTGACATCTTGTCAATAAGTTCTGTGTGGAATTGAAAAGGCCCTCTGCCTTTGTCAGTTGATCAGCAGACTTCACCGAACAGGTTAGACGAGAGGAGTAGCTCAACTACTGTGACAAAATACAGATTACAATTTCATTAGAAGAATATATTAAGTCAGCTGTAACACTTGAGCATCACATGACTAAGTGTGCATGGATACTAGTTAGCATGCGATCAGTGTAAGTTAGCTACAGGTGACGCTTAAACAATTGAAATACATAAAAGTACTGAGTAATAGCTGAAACTTCTAAAAGCAATGGTTAAATGGTTGAAATAGCTAAAAATAATTGATAAGCAGTTGAAATAGTTAGCTAAAAGTAATGAATAACAGTTGAAACATCTAAAAGTAATGGATAAACAGCTGAAACAATAACTGGGTGAAACGTCTGCCACTCCAAGCGATATTAGTAGTACAAACGCAACATTGACAGTTCAACTGTATAAAGAAATATTGTAATATCCATCATTAATAGTTAAATAATATCCAGTTTAAAATCAATTCAAATGAACACATTTGGAACATGGCAGATGGTGCCGATAAAGGGGTAGTTTAGCACATCTGACATGGCTGTGGGGGTACATCTGATGAAAAAAAGGTTGGGATCCACAGCTCTAAAAGATTTAACATTGTACAAGTACATGTCAGCGAAGCAGATGTGCAGATTCCCTCTACCATTCACATCTGGCGTTAGGGACTGCACTGTCTTCTGACAATATGAAAAAGAAGACGCCAAAACATGACAGGCATTATTTAATATCCTCCTACATGTAAGACATGAGGATGGGCATCAAAGAGTGACATCTAGATGTATTAACTAAACATAATTACTGCATCCAAACATTTTGGTCAGCTTCTGTGGCTTCCTAATTTCCCAAAGGGATAGTCCTCATTTTCAGCCTGCTGGGCATTGATTTAAAAGAAGGGAGGAAAAATGTGAGAGTGGTGGTGATGGGGGGGGGGTAATTTTAAAGAAATCTGCCAACCTCCTCACAACTGACTGTCATCCCCTGCTGGGACTCAAAGACTACCTGGGTGGAACGTTTGAGTTTTGACATGACGACTACGTCTGAATGCTAATGAAGATCAAACAGTCATTATTGTAACACAGACAGTTGCAGACAGTTAATTAGCATTGACAGGCAGTTCAGAATCAGCGCAGTTGAAAGCTCAGGTAAACTCTCCTTAACTGTGTATACATCAAGCACTGACACTGTATGTTAACTACCAGACTTAGAGCACAGGTTGCCTGCAGCAAATAATGCATGACTCGGAGCTATGGAGTAGGACAAACCCAAGAAAATATTTGCTTACGTTGTGAAATAACGCTGCAAAAGCACACTATATGTCTAATACGTCTCTCAAACAAGCACCTCTTCAAATCATATTTCCACCCCAGTCAGCAGTATTTTCCACGGGAGCAGGGAGAGAGGGACCATCAACATCCACGGGTGGGGTTTCTCCCCCCCAGTCAAGTTACAGAGAGGAAACTTGGGGGATGAAGTATTGCCCAAAAGCCTTGTTTAGTGGCAGCTCAGCTAACGCTAGCAGAGACGGGAACAGATGCTGATCATTAAGGGGCTCTGGTACAATAACAGCCGCAGTGCTCCTTGAGTCTGGGGAGAGCGCTCTTTTGATTTTCCTGCCTGATGAGCCGTTGTGTATATACGTTGGAGGGGTGGGGGGGGCTGGCAAGATGCTATTTAGAGCAGACGTCTGTGTGTGTATGTATGCGTGTCAGTCTGTGTGAGAGTAAGGCTGGTTTCAGCCCCCTTACTTTAGAGATTTGCCTACGTAGTGGGTGGCAACAGATGTCGATGTTTGTGCCTGCATGCTCTGTAGGTGTGCGGTGCACGTGACCCATGAGTCTGTTTGCAGTCCGCTGCATTACAGAGGTACTGATGCGGTGGGTGGTACTAGCTGTGGTGCATTGTGAGGGGACCCTAAGGTCTCCTGAGCCAGCGAGCTGTGCAGTGGCTGCAGGCCCTATCCATCACAATCTCACCTTCAATTGGAGAGGGGCCAGGTCAGAGAGAAAAGAGAAGGCAACAGAGAAAGGAAGAAAATGAGACAAAGCTATAGAAACACAGAGAGAAGGGCACAGAGTGTATCTACACCTGGGTGATGGATTTACTGTGGAATGATTTCTTTGTTCTGGGGAGGTGGATGATGGCTGAGACGTCGCCAGCCACAATGTCTCTGCTGAGAAGTTTCTTTTTACTGGGGGTTCTGCCCAGGCAGGATGGCAAATGATTTGATCTACAGAGCCACTGCACCTAACCTCACACCGACAAGCCTCCATGACGGGCAGGGGTTTCTAAAGTGGGCAGATGTAATTTGCTCCGAAATTCACTCGCTGTGTCGCGAGGGCACCCAAGTCATACAGCATCCATGTTACTTAGCGGGGCGAGGCGAGGCACATTTGTGCACATTCAATTTGTCTTCCAATCTTTCTCTCCTACATTTTTCTCTTATTTTTTTAAACATATATTTTTCCATTCCAGACGGATGCCTGAGGAGATTGGCTTTGCCCCCCAATCTGCTCGCACGTAGCACAAAATAAGGTTTCTGGGCACTCGAGCAGTCTGACGAGGAGGAGCAGACGAGCCTTTTGCATCGCACACTGGTCTTTCCAGCCAAGACATCTGTACCTGACATCACATCATACGCACTTAGTTACCATAGAATCCTGTGTCTTAGGCCAAAATCTCCTGAACCAGTTCTTTGACATGCATAAGAGTGTAAAGTGGTGAAGAGAACTGAGCGTCAATCCTTTGTACCTCAAAGAACCGCTCTGAGCATGGGGCCATGCAGCCAATCCAATTAAAATGCATAAATCTCCCTATATGCCTTCAGAGCTTTGAATCGTGAAATACGGTCAGGCAGGGCGGACAGTTGCGCTAAGGGGTTGTGGCCCACTGCAGGGAGTCATGTGACAAGTTCACCTACGGTATGACCAAGTATTTATGATCTGCACAGGGATGAGGAACAGTTGCAAAGAGGGCATATGAATCATGGATACCGGAAAATCTGTCACGTTTAGAAGGGCTGGGAGAGAGATCCCAGCTTGTGTAGGTGGGAGTTGACATTCAGCACATGCACCTAACCTACTGTCACAGTTTTGTAAGCCACAATAACTATGACATAACGTCCAAGCATGACATTCGGTTGCTATGGAAGTGAACGTGGTCGCCATCTTCTTTGTCTGTAAACATATAAATAGATTTATTTTGAATCGTTTCCCTGGCTGCGTGTGTGGTACCATGCCTATGTAACGTCATAAAATACACAACTAATCCGGACTGTCCTTTCTCATCAAAGCAACTGTCTGATGGTGTCAGTGTGGAGATGTTCTATAAGGACAGTGATGAATGTCACCCAAATATCACCCTTTCCATCATCCAGTGGGACGTGCCATTGATTTATACTTACTGGTCTGTCAGGAATAGTGCCACTTACTATTCCTCTCTTAGCGCACACATCTACTACGTAAATAATGGCCTGTAGGTGGAACCAGAGCAGGTCTATATTTCTTGAGCTGGGGCCTGTGCTCTAGCCCATATTTAAAAGATTTCTTTTAATCTCAATGCCCACCAGCTATCTTCACAAATGGTGGACTTAAATTCAGAGCAAAGGGTTCAATAAAGAGCCTCAGGAGCTTGAATGGGCATGAGCCATTAGGGAATCTTGAAAAAATACGTTTTAAAGCAGATCCTGATGAAATAGCGGATATCAGTGGTGTGCGTTTTTGTTTTTTGTGTCATCAAGCTCCTTCATCTGCTGAAGCATGACCAAGGGACCCAGAAAGGTTTATGCAACAAAGGCTAATCTGTACACCACGACAAGCTGACATCGCCACTACTATCAAACGTTATGGAGGTCATTTGATTTAATTTGAAATGTTCAGCGTGGTGTCCAAGTGCAACACCACCATTGGAGGAGCTCTCAGCGGAGTCGCATCACAGTACACCCACTCTCACGTCTCTTGCTCCAAAACCCTGTTTGCAGTCATTCTGAAGATACAAAAGAGACATAATCTCTCACACGCAGCTGCCGTCTGCGAGTACAGTTCTTAATTTGTTTACGCGGCCAACGGCGCTTCTCAGCTCGGATCGGAGTCAAAGGCATCAGCTCTCTGGCTAGATAGCGCAAAATTTGCAAGCAAACGGCTCGAGCGGCAACACAGGCAGCAGTGACAGCGCCGATGCCCTTGTGATCATCTAAGTGGCGGTTACCTGATCCCCTGCATCTGCCAGATATCGTGCGAGTGTGGGTGTACTGCTACCTACTCCTACCTAAGTAAGAGGCTTGGCTAAACTATGTGGCCTTAATGAGTTCTTGTGCATCTGCAGTACACATTTGTTTAAGGACATAGCACTAGAGACTGCCAAGGCTCTAAACATCTTTGGGTGCTCGCTCGCAAATTTTCAACAATGTTCAAACAGCTACAATACGAGAATAAAATATTATTCTGTGGAACTAATTGACTTCAAACATAATTAATCCTGATGAGACACAGTCTGGAGTTTCTCCACTGCTGAGCATATCTATTAATCTCATACACAGTACATTCTAGTTCAAGGGTTTCTTATGAATAAGAATGTGTTTTCACCTTGCCCACACTCACCATCAGTTTCAGGTTGAGAATGATTACAAGGCACTTATTTTTAAGAAGTACTTTAGTGCACATATATTAGCTTTAAAACAAATGTTTGGTCTCAAAAAGAATGAAAGTTTAGCCCGTTAAACCTGGGAAATCATAAAGGTAACGGTAAGTAACTGAAATAAAGGCTGCACAATTTGTCGGTACGATAATATAAAACGAATGAATAATGACAATGCATCACATCTCACTTGGAGAAAATCAATGACAACAAATCAACTGTCCCAGACAGAATTGGCTTCTTTTTTCGACAAGATGTGAGCTGAAATATAAAAAACACATTTGAATTCTGCTTGTCAAAACGCAGCAACTTCAAAATCGGCGTCAAGGACAAAATGACAGCATTCATAACGCCACATGCGCAAGCAGGGACACTTTCTAATTTGCGTGAAGTATGTGGCACTTTGAATGCAATCATAAAAAAATGTAACACTACAAGGCCGGTACAGACAACAGCTTATTAGGCTCAACGTAAAGATCTCTGAATACAACACTATCATTATTTCCAACTAGCTTGCACACGATCCATTGGCCAATAAAACAAGGTTGAAAGATGACGGTGATACTGTGGCGAGCCTCGGTTGTAATTACAGCGTGCCTATCGCTTTTTTTTTTTCTTTCCCGAGAGGTGACCGAGAAATAAACAAGGTTAGAATGTAATCTGTTGCTCTGAGGGTAATGAGTAATAACAATGCAGATATCAGCAGTGGTATGTTCTGTTGCCATGGATACAAAAACAGTCTCTTCATTTTATGAAACGTCTTTCTCTGCCTCCCTCTTTCTCTGCACACACCCCCCTTCCCTCCATTCACGGTGTTCTCAGATACAACGCGGTGACAGTTTGTCAAACAAAAACCCTCCATATCTCCCATTCAGTGGCACCTTCCAACAAGCTGCCTTTTATAACATCCAAGTGGAAAAGATAAAGAATAAGGGAAGATGAAAAAAAAAACCCCCCCGCTATCACTCACAACTGGGGGGTGTAACTACTGTCCACTTTCCTCCGATGAATGCAGTGCCACAAGCAAGCCAGGCTTTCCAAAATTTTAGAGATTGGCTTGACTGAAAGCGCTCCTTTTACTGCTTCCCCCCCCTCTCTCCTTTTGCTGCTTTGCTTTCATTGCGTGAAGGCTCCCATTCTTCGCGGCTCCTTCTCTATTCCAGACTCGGCTTTAGCCCTGCAGAGAGCTTAGTGGGTTCCAAAAGTCACGCTGTTGAGTGACAAACAGTGGCTTTCTCTAGCTAGAAGTAAACCACACCATCCCCAGAACCCCCCTGGAGTTGTGTGTGTGAATTTTCTGTATGATTGTGTGCATGAATCTTTTTGCAATTGGGTTTGTGCATTGTGTCTGTGTGTGGAAGAAAAAAAAAAAAAACAAGAGATAGAGTCGGACTGGTGAATCGAGGGAGGTGAAGGAAGGTCTAGTGGTTTCATGGACAAGGGCCAACTGGGACGGCGCTCAGAGTGCTTTTTTTCCCCCCCACTGATTCAGAAGAGAGGCTCTGGAGAGACAGATGCCATACTAGATACTAAAAGCTACTCCGCTCTGTCAGCAGCAAGCTCCTCAAACTTCCTGTGACAGAAATAATTAAGCCGTCTGTCAGCATCAGAACTACGACACAACTTCTTCGCCGGCTGGCAATTCTCCTACCTTCTTCCGTCTCCAACTCGCTCGATTTTCTTTCCCTCCCTTTCTATTTTTTTCCTGCGCTGTAAGTGCTGCCCACAGTAATCACTCCACACAAATCTCACAGCCAAATTGCAATTTCTTTACGTGAACATGTTTTTGTTTTTTTTTTGTACAACAACTTCCATTAGCACGTCCCGATTAACTGCTCTCCAGCACACCACATCACACTTGCTGTACTCATTTCACTTTGGTGTTTCTGCCTTCGGGGTAGCCACGGAAACAAACTGAGCACTGAGAGATACGGGTTTCCTTTTCTTTCTTTGTCCTCCCTGTCTTTACGTAAATAAATGCATAAATATATTCATGCATAAATGAAAAAAAGCAGATGAAAATGGCTCAGACCCAAAAAACAATCTAGACTCTTTGGGGTTCAATTGCAGGAATCCAAATATGAATCATTCAACTCCATTATGAACATGTTTAGGTTTGGCTCTAAAATATTTTAAGTAAAATGAAAGCTAATTCGTTTTCTTGGCGAGAATTTGTGGAGAAGATTGATGCCACACTTCTGTCTGTGCACTATGGAGCTGGAGTCGGAAGACTATTAGCTTAGCTTAGCATACAACTTGATGCTTTGACAGTTAATTTTCTGGATGGATAAAACAAACAAGCTATAGAGTACATATAGGATGCATATAATACACCATCCGGGCACTCATAGAGCACTGCATTTTGCCATAATTGTCAGAGTGAACACACTTAAAATAGCAAGTGTATGCATGGAAGAACGCAAGTTGAGACACAGCTAAGGATTAGATATTTGCTACTTAGCAACATGAATAATAGATGTTTGGTATCGTTTGCTCTTTGCTAAGCATAAAGTGAGACAAGGTAAGATATGGATTCGAGTTTTGTTAGATTTAAAGAAATCTGGTAATTTTACTAACTTGGAATAAGATCCAAAATGGAACCCCTGAAATATCTCTTTCCCCCCAAAGCAATGAATAACGTTTACACGTCGCCAGACAAAGAGTGGTGGTAAGACAGGTGAATACATATTTCTATGGTACGTGTCAACGCATGCCTGTTCTGGTGTCATATAGTTCATAAAGTGAATATAGTTTCAAAAACGTCTGAAGGCCAAAACAAATTGGTATTTATAAAAAACCAATGTATAAAATGTGTTTCAAACACGCATTTTATGTTGCATATACAAAACATACCACACACTGGAGCCAATCAGATATGTGGGCTACTTCACAGCCTGGGGGGTTTAAGATGGCTGCAATCAATGCACACTTTACACCAACAGGGTCACTGTTTAAAACTATATGAATAGGGCCTGTATGTTAGCACTTTAAATGTTAGTCTACAACGTGCTGCATGCACCAAGTAGAAGAAGTGCATATAAACATTAAAAAGAGCTGGGAACGGGAAAAGAGGTGGCCTACCTTGACATCCACATGGGCCATGAGGACTGCAAAATTGGTTAGATGGGTACAGGAGCATGTGGTGTGAGTCCTGTTGGTGCCCAGCAAACGGCAGTCCTGCGTTGACCAGTAACCAGTCATGGTTCTCTTGGAGTAACTCCAGAATGAACAGTTGGGGTTGAAGTTTTCCTCAGATTGCTGTTAGAGGGCAAAAAACATGAATAATTGGGAGTAGAATCAGACATAGTGACATTAAAAACAGAGAACGTCCCATCGCTCGGCGAAACACAGGGGCCTGGAGTTAATTAACACGTTAGCCTTGTACGTTTCTGCTTTCCTCGGTTTGCAGAATAAAAATCCAAATTTTCCCCCCGCTACAATCCATATCCATTGTAAAGTGAATAGCAGGTGGTTTTACAGTCATAGAGTATCAGGCCCCATGACTGTTTTTCCATTGTGATTTTTGACCTTTCACTGCGTGACAATGGACTGCCCCACCATTTTATGGGCTCCACCGCCGAGCTACGGTCGTGACGACAAGCACGCCTCCCTGCTATCGCGCTTGCCATTTTATAAAAAGTAATCCACGACACTGAGGTTGGGTAATACACGAACGCAACAAAACTGCTGATAAATAGATACACCAACTGCCCTTCCCTCGTGAGCCCAATTTCTTTTGAAGCTCAGGAAAACAAAAAGGAGATCACAGTCACGTCCTTCCCTTTGTGGCTCGCAGCTTCCAAGGTTAAACGTATCTTATCTTTCTTACTATAAACCATGAGGAGGAGTAGCTTTTCAGTTTCACACTTGCTTTAGGGTAATTAGTCTAATACGGTTTATCCTCTGTGACTGTAAATTTTCCACTGATTGAGTTCACCCTTCACACATCCAAACCCAGTGTAAGATATTCCACAGGAAGGAGATAGGATGACCCTCTGTCCCATTAATGACTTTAATTGGCCCCATTAAGTGGTAAAGCAAGGAAGCAAAACAATAACGAGAGGACACATTGTCATCCCAGAAGACCAGTGATCCAAAACCTCATGGTTGAGGGGGGGGGGGAGACTTTACTGGGAAGTCAGGAGAATAGGAAACCCCCGCTTGGTAGCAGAGTTGAGATAAGTGAGGTTTAGTTTCAAGGGCAATTGATTTAACATAGAGGTAAATAATTAATACTGTCAGAAAGTATAACATACACAATATGTTATGCATATCATTTTCTATATGTAGTGGCTGCACAATCACATTCTGTTTCGCAAGGGCTGCTTCATTGTGGCCAAACGTCATTTTTACTTTTACTTTTCACTAATATGCAATTCCAATTATTTCTTTATATATTTGTCTGTGATTATCGGAGCCAAATATAAACCAAGCTGAGCTAAAAACAATACTACTACCGTAGTGCACAGTACACCAAAGAAAATGGATTTATCCCCACCGAGGAGAATAAGAAAGTATGTCTTGCCTGCAGCCACAACCGTGCTTGAGAAGCAGAGACCAGCTCATCAGAGTGTTGTCGTAACAACACATCTGATTGGTTTACCAGTTTACCAGAGAATAGGGAGCTCTTGATTTGATGCACCAGAGCAAGCGCGCTACATGCAAAGACATCAATATTGCATCCAATAAAGCGGAATTAATTGTGAAAGCCATAATTGTATTCATGGTTATCATACAATTAATTGTACGGCCCTTGGTGTACACAAAATGCACTCTATAGTTTATGTAAATGTCTCTGTTTATGGCACTTAAAAGTGATGAAATGACAATTCCAGCAGCTCTCTTGGTGCACTCCAGTGATATAAGCGGAAGGAGTGCAGAAAACATACTTTCCCAAAAGGGCACTGTTTTATTGAAATGATTTGATCGGAGCAAGAAAAGGGTATAAAAGTGCCACTGCCCAACATTAGACCAACAGTAAAATGACTGAATCTACAGTCCAAATTACAAATTACACTTAAGGCAGGTGAGTCACAGCAATAACTGCGCTGACATTGGCCCCTGACATTTTCCCACCATTTAAATTTGACATCCGTGAGCTATCATTCTTTTACTCTCTCTACCCCCTCTGCGCTTTTGTTTTTTCCTGCCGTTGTTGCTTCCTTCCAGGTCCCTCATACACCTGAGACCTGCTGCAATCCTCTCATGGCTGTTCAACATCCCTGATAATCGCTGAAGGCGCTGTTCGTAGACAACACAGGGATATTTCCAGGGTAGCAGAGTGTGGAGAAGATAATGCAGTCAAGAGGGAGAAGTCGCGACTCCCCGCTGTGACTGAGCAGCATCCAGGGACGCTCAGTATGACTGATTTTTGTTCAAAAGATCAGGCAAACTAATAAACAACACCATGCATCGCCAGCGTCGCCTTGTGAGCAAATTTGTTTTCCACAATTAAATCTTTCACACCTTTCTTTGAATAAAACTCCACATTAACTTAATTTCCTTGGTTTGAGGTGGGATTTGTACGTTTGTGTTGCGCTTCGCGGATGGAGAAAATTGCAATGAAATGGGCTTCGTCGAGAAAGTGCATGTGTGTGCTTTTGTGTGAAAGTGAAAAGAGAAAGAGACAAAAAGGCACATTAGATGCGGCGGCAGTCACGTCAAAAGGAAAAACAAACGCATCTCCACTCAGACACACATAAAGAGACAGAAAATTACCTGTAGATGTCTGATGGTAAAAATGACAGGGTCCGAAAGGTAGACTTTGTTAGAGTCCTTGTTGATGGCAGCTGTGATAACCGGTGAGTTGACAATGACAGAGTAATTGGTAGCCATGGCTTCGCTGCCCAGCTTCATGCTGGCATTCTCCGTTGAAAGGTAGATCCCTAGGTGTTTGTACAGGACGAACGCTATCCGAATTTCACCTGCAATAGGATGAGTGGGGCAAGTGTTCAGTCTGCCGCAGGTGACATTTCTTCTTACACACTATTGGCTAAAATATCATTGCATGCTGTAACTGGAACTCGGACTCAAGCCTTAACTATGAAAAACATCCCCAAACCAAACGTACACTATAGTATGAGCACAGTACCCACACACTTTTGGCCATACAGTGTAGTACTAATAAAATGTGGCAAGAATGTGTATAGGGGTCCGTTTTTTCTTCCATCAAGAACTATTCAACTTTAGCACGTTTAGCAGCACAAAAAAAGAACACTGGAATAATCACTCAGATGAAGCTTTGTTGACACACGAATCAGAAACTGTATACAGGAACTGTCAACATTAGAGACCAATGTCAAGGTTGCCAAAATAGTTCCACAAGATGAAAACGGGAGAAATCGTTCCCACATCAACAAAGTTATTTTAATTCTGCATCCCAAGAAAATGCGGTTACCACTCTTTTATTGGGAGTGACAAAGGCGAGCATTTTTCTGGTTAATAATTTCCTCTTCTCTTTCCCTCTCATACTCGTACTCTTTCCCCTCCTGCCGCCTCACTTTCGAGAACTGATATGAAAGAAAGTTCCCTCCCGCCGCGACTGAGATCACTCAGTCCAATGAAAAGAAAACAATTTGGGTGCTATAGCACTGGATGGCGGCAAGAATATCCGCCACCCTGCCATAATGATCCGCCTGGGCACGGCTGGACATGGACTTAGTCATCCATCTCAGAGGCACTGGGCGCAGCTTGAGTCGATTCTGATTTGCATGAGCTAATAACAAAGTCTAAAAATTGGGCTGCATTGCTCCTGAAGATAGCTATGCATTGTGTCTAACCGCCTCATTTGCAGTTTAAAGGCTGCACTTGAATGTATGTAATTCTACAGCCAGGGTCCCATCTGAAGACTGCAGAACGACCCCATTGGTTTATATGCAGCCCAACAAAGGGTTTGAGAGGCAAATTGAAATTTATTCACAGGCAGCTGTAATGAAATTCCTACAAAACCACAGCAACCCCATGAAATGTCACGTACAGATTTGGGGGGGGCGGGGGGAAGAAAGATTTTTTGATTAATTACAGTGGATCTTGCGTGCCAGAATGTTTTTCAAGTAATACAACAGTATTTCTATTATAGCCAACTTGCATTTTGTCTGTTAAATCTTTTATCACAAGCCTGAATAATAAACCCACTGAAGTTGAGTACACTTCAAACCAACAATAGGAGACCAAAAAAAGCAGATCCAAAAAGGTTCGACTACTCACCGTTTCTTCCATGCTGCTTTAACGTGTTAGCTGAGAGATGAATGGAGTTGCCCTGTCCTCCGGTTTGTGGGAACTTCAGATCAGGCAAATTTCCGTCTGTGCTCATCCTTGCCACCTCCAGCTCTGCACACATAAAAGAACAAACCCAAGCAAGACAGCATTTAGTAATCTATAAGATTGTCTCTTGTCACATAAATAGTGCTGCGGACTATATAATCTATGAACTGCAGAGGCACAACAGTGCGCAATATTCCAGCTGAGGCCTTAAACGAAATATTCAACATTATGAGCAATACGGTTATTTAATTTCTTGCTGAGTGTTAAATGAGTAGATTAACACCACTCTCATGTCTGTGCCTTGAGTTTATGTCGCAACCTGTCCTGAGTTTAGCCCCTTCTTGCTTTATTCTGAAAGGTCTCTGTTTTTTGTTAATTGTGTGCACTTTACTTCCGGTCTTTGTTCCTCTTTCCCGCCAATTTGATTGTTCCACCGTTGTCTCTTTAGCCTCCTCTGGTAATTGGCCCGCTAGATGTGTTGAGCTCAGCTCCTTCCACGGGTTTTTGCCAGTTTGTCTCAGCACTCTATCAGTCGAGCATTCCAGCGTAGCATGTATTCATCTCCTAGTGTATGACCAACTGCCTGTTTTTGGACTATGCCCTTTTGCCTGCTGCCTGTCGGTTCTAGTTGCCTGCCTGGTGTTTTTGGACAGTTTGCCTAATTTTTTTTATTTATTTAAGATTACCCTCATCTGTACTGGGTTATTTGGATCGTACTCCCTCTACTAAGTAAAGCATCCATTGTTCCCTGCATCCCAGTCTCCTGTGTGTTCCCTGCACTTGGGTCCGACTGTGTCTCTGAGCATTAGCTTAGCTTAGCACACATATTAGAAGCAGGGAGAAACAGCTAGCCTGGCTGTGTCCAAAGTTCTAAAGTACGCCTACAGTATGCGCCATAAAGACGCAACTTGTTGTTTTTATATGTCTCTAGCGTACAGGTGAAATAAACAAGATAAGACAAGAGATCATGTTAATTAGTTAGCTTTAGTGGGCCGGTAAGCGTTTCATTCTCGTCAACATCGACTGGGAGCTCTTCTGGAAGCGCCAATACATACATCTTGGTGCTGACTATTATTCAAGTGCCTGAAAAACCAAATATGGATGCCTCACGTGAACCAAGGTCCAATATTCGTGGTAATTAAATTCAATGGGTAAGGTGTGCTACGCTGACTGTAAACAATTGTTTTACGCTCTCTGTTGATGTGAATGCTCGCAAGTCATAAACAGTAGATGTTTTCCCACATCACATGAGCAAGGCATTAGACCATAACGTACATACTCCTGTACAGTACAGTCAAAAGGTGCTAGCATGCCTTGAATATGCAATAATGTCATAACAGAAGTTAAATAAATGAACACTAAAACTAACCACAGATGCTTTGCACCTGACCTCTATGTGACCTCTCACTACAGCAATGAGTACATTTCAAACACACGTTCAAATCACTTTATTCATTTTATTAATCCACACCGCACTAAATGCAACACCGCCTTTATTGAGTCACACAGCTTTGAAGGACTGCCTCCCTCTCAGCTCTCTGTGTGCAGGGGAGGTTCGAGTCGTGCTAGATGCCTCTTAACCAAGTGACTATCAAGTGTCCGGGTGACATTGTTTCCTCTTAAACTGTAAAAACAAAACTTGTCTTCATTTCAAGGAATCTTTTACAGAGAGAGAGAGCGCGAGAGATCCAAAGAGGAGATAAAGACCAGCTAAGGAAGACGAGCTTGCTTCCGCGGCATCTCAACAGCTGTTGTGTCTGAAGCAAGATCCTAATTTGTGGTTCAAAGACTCCGGCGTCATACAGCCGAGGAAAACGAGCTGCTGAGAGGCGCCCAGGTGAAATACAAAGCTCATTCCATCAAAGTTATTACGGCATGATACAATTTGGTTTAATAAAGCACTTGAGTGTGCTCCAGTCTCGAGTACCGGTGACCTGTGTGAAGTCTAGGCATTCCTAAATGTCACATGTAATCCCAAAGCGCTGAGATGAATCCGCTGATTCATCGCGCGGCAGAAAAGAAAAGAGGTTGCACAAATGTCAAACTGCAAAAAGAAGAGGCGAGCAGTATGGACTAATTGAGGTGGTAGGCGTCAGTAAACAGTCGTAAATGCAGATAGTGATGATGTAGAATATGTAAAGGATAACACTTTTTAACCGTTATTACACAGCTTCTGCAAATAAAGATGGTGTAAAACTGCTGTATAAATGTAGTCACGGTGACGCTATTGAAACAAAAGGTAATTCTATGTATTCCGGATGCCTGAAAAACATTAAAGGAAGAGTTTAACATTTTAGGAGATGCACTTATTTGCATTCTTGCTAGCCAGCCTCGGTCCGGGGGTAAAAAAGAAAAATCTAGTCGTCAATCAAATGAGGCTCACTAATTAACACTTTATTTCTTGTTTGTTTAATCCACACAAAGCCCAAAGTGTAAAAACGACTTGTCATCAGGCTGAGGTTGACAGATAACCAGCATCCCCATCTAAAATCTCGTGATATTTGCACACTACTTGTTACGTGCCGTGGTATCTAGAGGGGGATGGGAGTATGGAAGGTGTTTGGTTTTGCCCTGTTTCCTTCCCAGGTAATCAAAGTGATGACAGACACCTGTGAGAAGATGGGGGCGT
>JAVQJF010116714.1:0-24744 GCA_036023855.1 Gadopsis marmoratus
GATTGGTGTGTCACTGTATGCATCCTGTCTGTTCTCCTTGCAAGTAAAACGTCACTCCGTTGCCCTTCTCATCTTTGTGTCTGTGTCTTATAGATGTTTTAGGTGCTTGAACCTGACACGCTGTTATTGCAAACACAGTTGCTGTGAGGAATATAATTAATAATAATAATTGTCCTGGACTATGCATACATGAACAATGCATCCATCTGGTGTTGCAAGGGTGCCATCAGTGGGTGAAATTCAACGCTGAACTATAAATCAAAACTTCTGCCATAGGTATTGATGTCGGGACTCCAGTTAATTCCTTGTGTCAAGTACACATTTAGCTTAAGAGCTGGGGGACAAATTCTACCGTCCTTATTCTGTGAAAAAATGACATGGCTCAGCAAAGAAGCAGTGCCTATATTATATTCACACATTTCATAATAAAATGACTGTACCTTATACCCACTTGATTTGTCTGCCCTACTTTACGGTGCATTTTTACACAGAACAAAGACTGTGGATTTTGTCCCCCATCTTTTGCAGTGCTGTCGTGTTCAGACGTGGCCGCCTCACAGCCAGTTAAGACAGGGCAAGTGATTACAGTGACCAATGACTCTTCCAACGTACAAATAGAATGCGAGTATTGTACTAAGACAGAATGAGAAAAATCCAAACTTATTCTTTATTGTCACCAAGGGTAGACCCTCAATCACAGCAAATGTCTACATTTAAAAAAACAATCAGTTACTTCTGTTATTGTAGAACTAACTTCCCTCTCTTTCTCTCTCGCGCTCATGCTGTACTGATTCGCTCTCTTTCTCTCTCCGGCTGTCTCTATCTATCTTCCCATCCCCCTTGGTGTTTTTCCCCCTCCCTACAATCAATGTGGCTTTTAAGATGCCTATCGATTTGTTCCCCTAGACAGGCCCAGTGCGCTGGGGCGACACTTTGATTGCTGGGCCAGTAATTACTGTTATTATTTATGCATCTGGGCAAAATGGCAGGACTTAACATTCACAGTACAAGAGGCCACAGGCAATCAACAGAGGTGAGCACCTGGAGAGAGAGAGAGGGCGGTAGAGAGAGGCAGAGAGAGAGTAGCATTGCCCCCGTGAGAGTCGCACTCCAGAGATGAGCGCAATGAGTGCAGTCAAAGATATTCACACTCACACACAAACACACACTCCTGGGAGGGGATATGAAAGCGTAAGCAGAAGATAGGCACATGTGTGCAAATGCACTTGTATACAAAGGATTATTCTTGTGTGTGTGCAATGAGGTCGTCTTACCTGTGAGAGTCCCAGGTAGATAGAAACGGTCTCTGAGATGTAGAGGAACCGTCCCTCATGACTGACCACAAACACAAAGCCATCCAAAGACTGTGCACATAAACAAAAAAAACAGACATCTCACACACACACACACACAGAGACATAAAGGCAAACAGAAACAAGACAGACAAATTAGAGCAATTAGTGTGTATCGAACAAATTACAATGAGCTAGAGAACAAACAACCCGTCACCCCTCGGCCTCTTCTCTCAGTTCACAAGTGCACTCTCACACTCACACACACACACACACACACACGCACACAGTCAGACAAGCTCGCACACAAACATACATAAACAAATACAGCACAGAGACATCAGCGACTCAGCTTATAGACCAGAGCTGTTTCAATCAAGTGTAATAAACTCAGAACCACAGCTTCGTCCTGGATCTCCGGCCTCACACACAAACAGACACCGGTACGGACGCAGACACAGACAGAACCGGCGTCATTACAGCCTGCGGTGATTCTAATGAGAAGTGAAAGGTATACAGCCAGACCATTAGAGAGGACTGCTTCAGAGAATAATTCTAATCGTCATAACAAGCATCCAGTTGTGAGCCGACGCAACCTTAGACACACACACACACACACAGACCAGGGCCACTTTGCTCTAGAAGAATGATTGCTATTTTGGCGGCCCAGTGCTTAAAGTGGCAATGGTAATTTATGCAACCGACACATCCAGTATGCAAATGTGTGGCCGGGGTGTGGGGCGTCATGTGTTGTGGCGAGGAGAAACCAGCCGCCTGAATGTCGGAGAACTAAAGTGCAATTATCAGGCTATTACAGCGGGAGGACGGCTGGGAGGGAAGAATCATACAGTTTTTCTGGAGCGTTAATTTGATTCCTATCAGCGCTGTTCCCTGAGCCGCCCTTCCTCTTTAAAATGCCGGAGGAGAGCAGACATATGTAAGGTTTCTTTGTTTTACCACAACCTTCTCAGTCTCTATTTCCTCTTCTTTTTGTCTCTTTCTACCTGTTACCTACTTAGGAAGGCAAGGTACATATATTTGCACGGCACCTTTCAACAGCAATGCAAAGTGCTTTTACATGAGACATAAAGGCATTAAGATACTGTGTTTCTCTATCCCTCTCTGGTCTGGTTGCTCTCCCAACCATCTCTCCTCCCTCAGCCTCCTCCTAGTATAAACTTTGCACTTCCTCTGAGTCTTTGTCTCTACATCCTGCATTTCGTCACCCCTGCAGCACTCCTGCCTCAGAATCCCCCTCAGGCTCCATTCATCTGTCTGTGCAAAGGGAGGCATTCTTTGGCAGCCAACGATATCGTCCGAGCATCTGAGGTTTATGAGATGTGCGGTTGTCCATGTGTGTGAGTGTGAGAGCATGTGTTAGGAGCTTGCTTGGAAATGTAAGTCAGAGAATGGGGTAGGAAGACTCGAACTTGTACAAAGTGTACCGCAAGCGTGCTCGTCTGTCAAGGAAAACACTGAAAAACTCCTACTTCTCTTCTCTAGCTAAATAAACCATATGAAAAACTCAGTGGACTACATGAAAAATGTGGTGTCACAATGCTGAAAACTGAAAGATTTTCCTTAGCTCATAAAACGTTTACGTTTTCGGAGACAGAACATTACTCTCGCAAACTCCCTTGTAAGAAAACATTTCAAATACAATAATCGCGTGTAGTTGCATGATCATGCTGCAGTGGGTGCTGTGGTGGTTACCTGCAGGAGGTGCGCCCCTAGGTGCTGCTCAAACATGTCAGTGGACAGAGTACGAGAAGATCGTCTTACTGCAGAGAGAAAGTAGACATGCGTCAACATAACATCAACTTTATTTGATACTACATGTTCAAAAGAGAGTGATGATCGTAGATCGTACCATTATGAAGGGACTGCTTTAACGCCCGATTATCAATTAAGTTTTTTTTGGGGGGGGGGGGCTGGGGGTTTAAGGAGCCTGTGGAGTTTAGTTGCATGTTGTTCCTCATCTCTCTCTCCCCTCTGATTGCCTGTCACCTCTCTACCGTCAACTGAGTAATAAAATAAATTCTTTAAAAAAACAAACATTTTAAAGTTGCTTGATTTCTTTGAATCCTTCCATTTCGAAAAACTGCAGCATGAAAAGAGACGTATCTTCTAGAATGTAAGGGGCCTGTTTTCTCCATAAATGATGCTCACTTGCACAATAACTACAAGCGGTGAAACAAACTCTGTTCAGACTGTTCAGATCAGGAAAGTGATTCATATGACATATTAGTAATTATACAAAATAATCTGTAAACATGACTTGTTCACCTGTGGGGGTTTTGTAATCATGTTGCATCTCGGTGACGTCTTTAAATCTGCACTGAAATGAAAAGTGAAACTCGAGCCAATCATGTCTGATAAACAGAAGAATCGACCGAAAAGGTTCTGTGCCTAAAAAAACTGAGCATGGGGGGGGGGGGTGCTATGTGACGCACACCACTCAATTGCCGCCAGACACGCAAACAAACACACACACACACACACACATACACACACTCAGTGTCTGCATCGCCACCCTTAATGCATCCCAAACACAAGCTATCAGAGCTGCTTCAGTGCCAAAGTGGTGCTGTTTACCAAGGCAATTACAATACAAATAGAGTTGGAGGTGGTTAGGTTGGGGAGGGGGGTGGGGTGAAGATAGGTAAGAGAGGAGCAGAGAGGGTATGGTCGGGAAAATGAGAAAACACTAAGGAAGGCGAGAGTGATCACTTTCTCCCAAGCAAACGCGAGCACAAGGGGGCTGCAGTGACGTGGAAGATTAATTTAGCAATCAGCCATATTTACTGTTTTATGTCAGAAAGAGTATGTGACGGTGTGTGTGTGCACCTGCGAGCGTGTGATTGCAAAAGTGGGGACCATACGTGAGAACTAATCTCACTCCAACAGGGCTGCTTTTGAACACAATGTTCCTTATCCGACAGAGACAAACTATGTGTGTGTGTGTGTGTGTGTATACAAGAGCATATGAATGTGTGCATGTGTGTGCGCTTGTGTGCGTGACTGTAAGGATCATCTGATATCTGTGTGTGTGTGTGTGTGTGTGTGTGTGTGTGTGTGTGTGTGTGTGTGTCGCTGCAAGGCTGAGGGAAATCAATACACGTTATGACAGGAAAATGAAAGCGCTGCTCTGGGTTACAACTGAACACAGAGGGAGGGTCGGAACACACACACACACACACACACACACACACACACACACACACACACACACACATATATCCCAGCTGCCTGCTTGTGATGTGGCTTCAGTGAATAGAAGAGGGAGGCATTCCATTAGAGCTATAGACACACACACACACACACAGCTCAGCAATACACACAGCAATGAATTCTCATGCACAGACTACACAGCGGCAACATGCCCTCCGATTAAACAACACAACTACCCGCGCACACACACAAACTCACACACACACACGTATATAAATACAGAGTTGCCGGACAAAGCCACAGTGGCATTGTGAGATTGGGGTCCCCCTGTGTGACAGAGTGTGAATATAAATAAGGCAAGTCCATTCAGGGCTATGAAAGGGGGTCTGGTGCTGGGACCCTTCAGCCTAGCCAGTCGCTGCCTGGAGGGGGGATGGGGAGCCCATCTCGCTCTCTGCCTGCCTGCCTATCAGGCTCCCTTGTGGGGTTGCGAAGGAGCTGCAGCACTGGGGAGTCTGGAGGAAGCAACCCCCATCATGACCATAAGAGAATAAATCAAAAAGGATAGACAACACACGCCGTGATGTTAGTTTGTACGTGCCTCACAACCCGAAGAGAAGTACACGCGAGTGTGTGTGTGTGTGTGTGTGTGTGCGTGCGTGTGTCCTGAGTTTCATGCCACAGATCCCCAGAGGAGTGAAGGTGATGGTGGGTGATCAGTAGTGCTGAGTAGTGTCAGCGGGGCGGAGGAAACGTTGGATGTGACATGAGGCCAGGAGGGCTGACAGATGAGTCTACACACTCACACACACACACAAATACACAGAGGACCATTTATTAAAGACTGCCAGGGTACAATAGGGCAGCCAGGAAACCAAAACACTGAACATGGTGTGTGTTTGTGTGTGTGTGTGTGTGTGTGTGTGTGTGTGTGGACGCATGCACAAACATGTGCACATGTGAAGACAGAGTGTGTTGGTATCTCACCCTGAGAACAAAGATTCTTCTGTAGTGGTGCTGTGAACCCCTACTTCTGTGTGTGTGTGTGTGTGTGTGTGTGTGTGTGTGTGTGTGTGTGAGGGCCTTGCATGATTCTGTTTGTATCCTTAAATATTATTACTTCTGTAATATCTTGAAGTGATTAGAAGCTGATTTAGTGGGTGAAAACATATATCATCATTATAACATTATTCTCACCAAGTTCACTGCAGAGAGATCTGGGAATGCAGCAACATCGATACGATGATGTAAGACGATCAGACAGGTGTCATTAACAAACTGACAGTGCAGCCAGATTATCTAAACTAGCTAAATGTTTGTTGGAGGAATAACTGACCAAAAATGTTGGTATTTATGCCCTCATTTGACAGAAAAAGAAAAAACGTGCATCCTTAATTTGTATAGTTTTGGCCATCCTTCCACAACTGTGACTGTAGTCACCAAGTTCATTGCTAAGGATCGCCGAATGCTGCGTTACAATAAATCAAACTGGATGTGAAACACAGGCAGTTAGACAATCACACATGTTCAAAAGAAACACCCAAAACAGCCAAATATTTTTGGAAAAGAAAACTAAGACAGAGAATAAAATGATCACCCAAACTGTCCTTTGTAAACATCGATCACACTTTTCAGACTTACACACAATTACTGATTTAACACCAGTAAGTGTAAACAGTTATCTTGTGCCTCATAACCAATTTTATGAATGATGTTTGTTTACATCCATGTTTGCTAGGTTGTGGTTTTCTTCTTCGCTGCCTTTGCAGACATACGCTTCTTTGCATGTAAACCCCACCAACTGTCAGTGGTCACCAGTCGGCCGTGTGCTACCACGCGTGCATGTGCGTCCTCATGCATGTGCAGAATACAAAACAAAACAGGGGCACACATGTAAAAATATTGCTCCACAATGCTTATTTGTGGTGAAAAACTCCACGAGCTACCTTTAATTTGAGGGTAAAAATTATGATTGAGATTATGATGAGGTGGAAAGAGTGGAAACGTTACACGCGCCATCTGCTGGGATCTGAAAAGGCCATTTACAGACAGAGGATTTGCACTGAATAGTGGTTTTAATATTACTAAGCTGTTGTTGTTTACAACCTGTCTGATGGTGTGATGACTCATTCCTTGCCCTGTCTGACTTTCCAGTAGCATTGTTGCCATGTCCCCAGATCTCGGCAATTACTTTGGTGAGTACAATGTTATCACAGAAACTAGAAACAAGAAAAAATGACTCAAGTTGCAATAAGCTGCAATTCTCCTTAAAATGGTTTGTGTGAATATAAATTCACCTTTAGCACTTTTGATTCTGTGCACATACATGTAATATGCACATGCTTGTGTACAGACCTGGATGCAGACCTGTGTGTTCGCCTGAGCTCTTTCATCGCTCCCATTTCATTTGCTTCCCAGGTAGGACTCTACCACGAGGTTTAATTTCATTGTGGGAATAGGAGACAGAGTGGGACTAGGTACAATCGGACACGTTAATTATAGTCTGACTCGCAGGTCAATTCTTGGGGTCTCCCCAGCGCTCCACAAGAAGAAAAGATAGAAATTTCATTTGAATGATTTTCATTATATCGCTGTCTAATACATAATTTAGTCCCAGTTAAGTCCATAAGTAATGGCCGTGCATACACACACACACACACCCCTAAACATCCCCCTACCTACATGCACATAACCACATACAAGCACACCATCTTCCTTTCCACCAGCACAGCATCTACCTGTTTAACCAGGTTAAGATGTTACCATGGGAACCAAACAGATAACAGATGCAGTGAACTCATTTTTCTTTCTCTCTGTCTTCTTATCCGTCTTTGCCTCTCAAGTCCGGCTCCGCTGCCTTAGTTTCACCCTTTCAAAACAAGAGCCCGATCACCTGTCAAGTTGTTTACTACCATCCAAATGTGACGTTTGGGCCGTTCGACAGACAGAGACAGAAAGAGTGACCCTAATCGCAGCGTCCCTCTCTGGCGCAATTATCTTCTCACTCTGACATCCATCCCTCCCTCCTTCCCTCTATCTCTCCTCTATCTCTCCGTCTCCCCTCCATCGCTCCCTCACTCCTTTTGCGGTCGAACATAATTTGAGTGCAATTAACTTCCCTTAAAAGCCCCGGCTGCTTTAAACGCCGTGAATTAGAGGGGAGGCAGATGCAGGGAGAACGCAGAGAGGGTGGGGGGAGACAGAAGGGAGGTGAGGGAGGCAGAGGCAATGAAAGGAGGGAGCAGAGGGAGAGACAGAGAGAGAGGGCGCAGAGGAGGAGAGACGGAATGAAAGTCAATGTCACCAGTGCCGGGGAGGAGAGAGGTGTGTTTGACCTCACTAACAGAGACAGTAAAACACTTCAGCTGGCCCTGTTGCTGGCAGTGAGTTGTCATTGTACTGTACCTTGTAAAAGACTGAGGGGTTCTCCAGCGGCCGTATTGCACCTGTTAAAGGTTGCCTTGCTACAGATTTGTTGAGAGAGAATTTATGCAACCAAAAACTTTACTTAAATGTAAATCCTACAAAAGTGTACACTATAATAACCTGGACTGTGTCATTTAAAATGGCCCAAACTATGGAATCTTGAACTTCACAAAATGGAAATTTTAATCTTTCCACATTCTGGTCCGGACCAGAGCTTTAATCCATTATGATAAGATTGTATTCACCAAGCTATATATATCAGCATGGATTATATGATTGATTATAGATATAACTAATATGCAGGATGGTAGGAAATAAGAAATTGAATCCACAGAAATGGCAAAGATATATTTTTGAGCTAATTTAGAAACTAATTTGGCATTACATAGTTTGAGAGTAGTGAAAAGCTGATCTTTTAACTGTAAAATGTCCCTCTTTGTATCTTGGTCACAATTCTTTAATTACCAAATTTAAGGAATCCTTATCAAAAATATTTGTTAATGTTATGTATTTAGTTAAAAAATATGTTGTTACTGTTTTGGTTATTTAAAAAAAAAAATCAATATTAGTAATTTCCTCAAAAGTCAAATACCAGTCAGGCTCTACAAGACACACAAGAATCACTATGATCATAGAGGTTTTAAAGAGCAACTTGCAATCTTGTTTATGCTGACCTCCTGTGGTTCAACTTCTCACGTTGCTGAGGTGATGAAGACGGGCACCGTGACATCACCGCTGGGTGTGGTCACAGGTGCAGTAGAGCGCGTTTCTGATCACACCCAACTACACTCAAGAGGTTTAGCTAATCTGGCACAAAATATTAGTGTGTTTACAACCTGCCTGATCCTCTGTTAGCTGTTAGCAATTAGTGTGGTGAGTACACTGTTATCACAAGCAATAGAAATGACAAAGCTACAGAGATAAGGCTCTGGTTAAAATAAACTGGAATTATCCTTTAACGGGAAGTTTAGAAAGGGAGGGAAATAGAAGAAGACGAAATTGTCCCCCAAAGCAAAATTTACTCAACATAGAGAGGTTTTGAAATATAAATGGTTTCAAATAAAAGAGTTTATCCTTCGGTGTGCTGTGCAAATAGGTACAACCACACATACACACACACTGAATGGGTCATTTTACTTTTGCTCCCTTCAGCCTTTCCTTTTCGTTTGCTCCTTCCTTCCATAATCTGTCTCTCTCCTCCTTCTTTCCCCCCTCTCCTGCTCTCTCAATCTCTCTCTTTCTCTCTGTGAAGGTCATGCAATTGATTTTCCTCTGTCTATTCATTTTTCAAGACTGGCTTTGAAACGTGGGAAGCAGACAAAAGCCACACCGGCCCCTCCCCTTCCCTTCCCTTCCCTCCATCCCTCTCCTCTCCTCTCCTCCACCCTCCACCTTCCCTTCCTTCCCTCTCCGCTGGCCCTCGACTGTCCAAAAACCCTCGGACAAGGGGGAGAGTGGTGGAATGCAACCCCCTCCTTCTCCTCCTCCTCTCCTCTCTCCTCACACTCCTCTCCTCTTTCTCTCTTTATTCCTTCTTCATTTGTCCCGTACCCTCCTCTCCGGCCTCCTCTGCCTTTCAGCTGGATCTCTGACCACATTCCACTAACAGAATTAAAGTCATGCATCACACTTAAAACCCTGCCAATGCATTGTGGGTAGACTTGTTCAAACTGATGTCCAAATTAGCATCGCATTTTCAGCCTTCGCCCAGCCGAGGCTGTGTGACCTGCTTGTAAAAATCACCAAACATTTAATAAAATACTCAAGAAATCAGATCCTGACCCAGCGGAAGAAATGCTGAAGATAATTCAGACTGTAATAGCGTCCGTACCTGGCACGCGATTCGTTGTGTTTGTCAACTGCCTCACAATTTTCGATGACCTTCGCGTAGCTGCTGCAGGATTCTATATACCTACAGTTATGACTCACATTTTGTACGAGCTGCGCTGCTCATTGTATTGTGAGCAGCGCAGCTCGCATTTGTCTTCCTAGCACACTTGCAGTGTTCATGCACAGGACAGCACGGCTATCTGCGCACCTATTTTTCTAAACAGCAGGTATTTTCTGTCAAGGCCAAGCGAAGCCTGGAACACTGAGGCAAAACAATTCAATATGTGTAGAGCTCAGTCAAGGTGTATGTATGTTAGTGTATGGACAATACTCAGACTTTCAGGTTGTGCAGCGCTGCATGGCTGATGGGATATGGCTGCTTTGGTTTCAGGGTGCTGGTACTGTGTACACTTATTGTGTATTGTGTTACATTGTGTACACTGTCATCACTTACAGGGACACTTCTTCAGATCATTAATGTTATTAGTAACACCTGTGCTTTTCCTACTATTATAAGTGAAAATGTCTGCTGTGAAAAAAGCCACATCAATTCAATAATTAAGATTTGAGAGAAATCAAAATGTCTTTCAAAAATAGTTATATATATATATATAGTTGGTTTGTTTTGTTTTCCTGGGGGCTTTCTGGAGTTGACATACCAACCCCTGCAAATTCTTTAATTTCTTTGACCCCGTGTGTAGCACCTCCATTTCTTGTGTGCTTTGAATTGTGACAACTGTCGACAGCACAGTCAAAAGTGAAGCTCTTTTTTAGTGAAGCGTACTTACTTTTTTAAGTATTGTTAATTTTGTCACTACCCTGATTGCTACAAGTGAATACATACTACTACTCCAAATATGCTTGGAACTGGTTTGTCCTATGAAACTGGTTTACAGCTTCAGTATTGTTTAGTTATTCTTTGATCTGCGATTTCATAACTATGATCGTTTTTGACTCTTTTATTTAGGCAAAGCTCTTTAACACAGATGCTTTGAAAATTTGGCATATTTTATAAAAAATAAAACATCCATTATAACACGTTTATATTCCTCAAATTAAAGGAGAACTCCGGCGATTTAGTACTGCACTTACATAACATTTGGGGGCCCACAAGAGGCAGATTACAAGGGGTTTGTCAAACTCAAAGTCGCAGAGATATTCAGACTTTTAGTACCTTGTATGGTCCAAGTTCCAAAAACACAGGATCCTAAATTTCCCAAATTGCAGTGTCATTCAAACTTGCAACACAAGTTTTCTGTTATAAATTCATAGTTTGCCCAACAGAAGACATTATTCATCTGTTTTCACAGGATGAGTCGACTAAGCTGACCTTTATGTGTAGTGCCCCTTTAAGGATTTTGAGAAAAGTATTGTTTTGGTATTTAATACCAAAACTCAAGCATTGCATTGACACCACTACCAATACTCAACCCAACTTATTATTACTATTAAATCCATTATATCTTATCAGGAATGGGTGCTACACGCAGTCACGCACAAACATTCTATTAACATGAGTGTTTTTTGCTCACATTTCCTCAAATTAGACAGGCAGGAACACACACACAAACACACACCTCTAATTGTACTGTAGCTGCATCATTTCCCCTCAGTAATAGTAGCAATTAGACAGGCTTTATAATTACACTGTCCTCGTTATATAGTTAATTTCTGTAATTACAAATCGCACCAATAGTTTCCTCCCTCTTTGTGTATCATCTATCCCCCTCTCTTTCTCACACACACACAATGCTCTTCTCACACTCAAACAAGCCTATGGAAAGTCTTTGTGTGATTGCTGTATATGCACATGTATGTTTACAGGGTTTTGGATGAACATGTACTTGTGTCTCACACACACACACACACACACAAGTAATTATGGTTCGCTAATAGAGGACTGGATAATTGTCCTGGTCCAAACTGAATTTTTGTGGTGTGGGGTGTTTCTGTGTGGGTGGGGGTAAGTGGGCAGATCAGGCTGCTGAGGATTGCTTTTGATTGAAAGAGAGATGCGAGTTGAAACATGGATTTCGACGGTTTGTGTGCATTTATAAAACGCATCAGAAAATGTATCTCTGCTGTGCAATTTTCCTACAGGCCGAGCTGAACTGAATGAATCTTCAGCTGAGAAATGGTCCGTCACAACCAAGGTTCATTTAACTCTGCATGCTTGCCCTAGCCACTGTCGAAGTTTGTATTTACTTGTGTTAAATTAAACAATTAAAACAGCACAATCTACTCATGATAAATCCATGAAGTGGATTTAAGAATTTATAAATTATAAATATTTCCTTCCAGCGCTGTCACCAGGATTCTGAAACTACTGAGGTCATGAGTCCAAGTTTCCCCCACCCCAGGAAATTTTTGACCAGATAACATGTAATTAATGTAATTACCCAGCAGGATGGCCTAAATGTTTCAAACTCTCTCCAGGCTGCCAGGAGGTGGCAAAACTATAGTATCAACACAAATGCTAAGCCACACTCACACAGACACAGTCTTTTGCTAGCTAGCTTACAGCTAATGTACAGTTGGTACGTTGCCTGTTTAGGGCGAATAAAAACACAACGGTCCAGTGGTCATATTTGTGCAAATGACACACAGACCAGAATTTGCATCGCTGTCTGTCTAAACTCACCATTAGAATGGATATTGGCTATGTACAAACTCTCTTGGGTGAACTTAATGCAGCTTTCATGGCAGTATTTCTTTAGTCGTTGTATTTGGGTGTTTCCTTTTAACTCACCTTTGCTGCAGTTGCTGTCTCCCTCCATCAGAGGGCTCCAGGGCGGGTCCCCCTGGCTGGCAAAGGTGCGCATGTGCAGGTAGCTGATGGTCAGCCGGATGACTGAGGCCTTGTCCAGCTGGCTGGTGATGGCCCCGGGCAGAGGCAGCATCTTGGCCAGCTCAAAGAACTCGAAATTCTCCTTCCCGCGCCGTGAACGCGCCGCATTGCGAGACTTCTCTTTACGCAGGTTTTGGAGACTGAGAGGCAAACAAGGGAAGGGTGTGTTAAGAGTGGAAAGGGAAAAAGTTGTGTGGAGGCAGACAGATAGAAGTAAAATGGAAGGTATAGATAAACACAGAGAGGAGAGAGCAGAAGAGGAGGGCAGAGAAAATAGTCTAAATCAGCACTGTGTAAAGAGAAACTGGTAAAGCGTATCACATCGTGGCCATTTACTGACCACCTGTTGATTGATCCATGCTCCATGAAGATGACCTGAGCATCAATTCAGAAAACTCATTTCATACATACATATGATGGTAATGGCTCCTACAATTCAAGTGAAACAATCTCCATTCTGACCCACTGCAGATTGGCCTGGTAATTACAGACAAACTCCCTCCTTCTATCTGGCGGAGCTGAGTCCTAATAATGTAATTTGTTCCAAAATCCATACGTGAACACACATACACAATCTCTCGCCGCCTATCTCTCACGTTCCCTCCCTTCCTACCAACACACCCCCCCCCCCTCTCTCTCCCCCTCCCCCTCTTGCTCTCATCTGGTCCCAGGCTAGTGAGCTGAAGCTGTGATTGAGGGATCAATAGGAGAGGGAGGGGCAGAGTGACAGAGGGGGGCTGGGGCTCAGGTAGCCTGTCTCTCTGATTGGGTATTGACTCTCCTCAATGGGGCCTGAGTGGTGGAATTATGTTGTCACAGCCACTTCACAATTTGTGTTGGTGCTGCACTGGAATAAATTGTGTGTGTGTGTGTGTGTGTGTGTGAGAAAGAGACAGAGAGAGAGAGAGAGAGAGAGAGAGAGAGAGAAAATGAGAGCTAGACCCTTTCTCCCTCGTGTCTGTGTTGTTGATTCTCATCCTAACAGCGGTTTGTGTGTGTGTGCGTGTGTGCGTGTGCGTGTGTGTGTGTGTGTGTGTGTGTGCGCGCGCGTGCGTGTGTGTCTATGCATGTGTGAGTGGAAGAAAGAAAAGAGCAAAGAAAAGGGCTGTACATGGTGTGCGTACATATGTTTATATCTTAATCAGCTGACACAGCTGTTTCTCCTTGGTTTTCTCTAATAAGTGTGTGTTTTTCTGTGTGTGTGTGTGTGTGTGTGTGTGTGTTGTGTTGTGGACTCATGCTGCCAGCCTCGGTAACATCTCATTATTATACTGCCTCGACCCCAGCCACCGAGAACAATCAATACACACACATTGATTCTGCTTAGTTTTTATATCCGGCTGTAAATGACTGCCCATTAATAATTCCAGCCAAATTTACTTAATCTCCCACCAAGGGGAGGGGATTCACAGCTCTGTCAGGATTGGCAGGTGAGCAACAATACAGGTTATATGTAGCACTGAGGAGATCAGCCTTATGTCTTCTGGCTAGTGTTTTATTGATAGGAAATTCTTCTTCAGGCTGTCACAGTGTGCAAGGGTGTTAATGCATGGATTTCACCTTGCAGAGATTAATTCACGGGCATGCACGCAGGCTTATACAGTATCAGCCTGTGTGCGTGCATGTGTGCGTGTGTGTGTGTGTGTTGTGCCTCACCAGGGCAGGGTGGGAGGCTTGGCCAGTAGTCCTTGTAGGAAATCCCACTCCACACTCACACACTTCCCCTCGCTGACAAACGGCATGGTTGCCATCCTTCTCCCAATCACGTGCCGACGTCGCTGTTAACGAAGGCTCTGATTGGCTGAGGATGTGACAGACTCAGACCTGGAGATCCACGAGAGACAGCAGAGGAGGAACAAAAAAAAAAAAGAGGAAAACGGGTCAGTGAATCAAGTATTGTAAGGTTAGTTCATTCACCAATTCACCAATAACCAATAACTTTTACAGGCGGCAGCAAATTTTTGGGGTGTCACATTTAACACATTTTAGGGAGACTTACATTTTTTAATTAGCAAATGTGTTTCTACATAATTTATTTTTCAACAAAATACTTTTTCAATGAAGAAAAATTATGACATTTTATCTCTATTTGCAGTTTCCATTCAGCCATTTTAATTCGATAGAATATCATTTGCATTAAAATGCTCGGATGAAAACCCATCACATGATTTCTTACTTCATCTAACTGAAAAATTGCATTTCTGAAAATGCTTGTCGACACTGGAGGTCTTACTCTGCAGACAGAGAGAGAGAGAGAGAGAGAGAGAGAGAGAAAGAAAGAAAGAGGTGAGGTTGACATAGAGCAATTAGGTACTGTATGTACTTCCCCACATAAAGGTCAGAGACTGTTCCCAAGGTAATAGACATAAGACAAAACACTAAGCCTCCTTTGATGCCACAATTAAGATGAAAATCACAGATTTCCAAATGTCTCCCTTCCTCCCTGAGAGAATATTCAAAACTTGTCTGCGACCGGAGTTTAAAGCAAATATCTCCAAAGGCGAAGCACATGCTGTCCATTGCCGGCTCTTTTGCCTTCTGCCTCCTGTAGTGGAAGTTGCCAATATTCTGCCCTGTCCTCAAACAGAGCCCCGCTCCTCACCCATCTCTCTCCCCTCCCTCCCCTCTGTGCTGTGTTGACATTTAAAGGGCTAGTGTGGCCCCGAGCTCCGCGGTGTCATGCCCTTGGGCCTGAGATGCCCTCTCTCTCTGTCTTACTTCCTCTCACTCTCTAACTCGCTCTTTCTTTGGCCCGGCTGGGTCAGCACAATCAAGTCAGTAGAGCTTTGCTGGGGCAGTAGAAAATGGATTATGTCTCGAGTTTGAGCATGGCTATGCTGACCTTGGTTAAGAGGGGTCAGCAGAAGCTAGGCAGGTTTGGCAGATATCATTTCACAAATCTTAGGCTAAAGCAGCCAACATTAAATGTATGCATGAAAACTCCTTGGACCAATTTCAAAGGCAGCAGAGTCAATGAGGGTTTCAACAAAGAGAGAATAGTTGTTGAAAGGGGAGATCGGGTCATCCACTTACCTTTAGTAGTTTTAGCCAGCGCTAGTAAAGCAGAAATGTACGCTTTCTACTGCTAACATGGTACCAGGTCAGTGATAGGAAGACTGGCCTCAAATGAAACTGAGAAAGTGGGTGAATATTTACCACCCAATATCTCCTTCAACCATGCAATGTTTGATCAGAACGCATACATTAATAAAGCTTAAAAAGTCTACTCACAGCTCAATACTCACTAAACAAGACTAATGCTGGCGGCTCTGTGAGGCTGTACTTTGGCACAGATGTGCTTTGAGCTGAATGCTAAAGTCAGCATGCTAACACGCCCACAGTGGTAATGCTAGCATGTCTGATGTTTAGCAGGTATAATATTTACCATGTTCAGGATCTTAGTTTAGCTTAGGTTTTACAGGTACTTGATCATAGACCAAAGTATTGGACAAAAATTTAACTTTTGGCGCTACAGGAACAGTCAGGGCTTCATCCTCTGGGCACTGTGGGTATCTGTACCACATTTCATGGCAAAAGATGATATGCCTCTATATAAATAAAGAGTCGGTCTAGACCTGCTGTATATGAATGAGTGCACTGAGAAAACTTTATGACGATACGGTGTTATATAAATAAACACAATAGTAGGGCCGACTGTCATTGCCATCCCAAGAGAAATGGCTAAAAAGTGGCAATATGGCAATACTACAAGAACTTGTATTCACCCTGCACTACACGACACGATAGCTACATCTGGGCAATACATATATATAAGTTAAACCTGTATCACAATAAACTGTTATACAAATGTTACTCTTTTGCAAAAATACACCCGTGCATCAATAATTACACGACTAATTAAAGTATCTGGACTTCTGGGCTGAACTGCTGGCTGACTGGATGGTTAAATGTCTGGTTAGATATCAGTGTTTGTTGTGGCTCTTTAAAGTTTTAACAGGTGGGACTCAGAGAATTTACTATTACTACTACTACTACTGAAATTGCTTATTTGATCAATCTTGTTCATTTTCCAGCCCTAGATTTAGCCTCTTCCCAGAGCACTTGCATTGACAGAACCTTTTGTCCAAGGCTTATGTTTAAGGCTAAGGCTTCATTCAACTATAGGAAACCTACATCTTTTCCCCTCAAGCATCCAGCCTGCAACACTGGCAGTCCTCTTTGCAGAGAGTCTGGTGAAGAGAAGACAGGGTCGAGCAGAGGGCAGCGCACCTCTGTCTAACAACTTCACCTTTGTCACCTTCTCTATCTCACCTGGATAAATGCACTACATGCCAAATAAGGCTGCGTACAGTAGGACGGAGAGATCAAAAAGGAGACGCGGGCAGGAAACAATTTACTCTCAAATTTTCACTCACAAACACACACACACACACACACACACACACACACGTACAGCCTTTTTCCATCCCATACCTGTATGTTTATCTCTTAATTGACCCTATCTGTGCTTATCTAATCTCTCCCTCCATCTTTCTGTCTCAGACTATCTCTCCATCTCTCTCTGCGTCTCCCTCTATCTGGGCAGACACAGGGGCGTAATGGACAGGGGCCTCCACAGTAATTATTCAATCAGCCTCATAACCTTGTCGCAGGTTGGGCTGCCCATTAATGCACTCACCCAAATGGACCCCGCCACTTTGACTGCTAATGCTCGGGCTAGCTAGCAGCACAACAGGCTGAATGTCAGGAGTGTCATCTAGACAGAGAGTGTGAAACAATCCGCTCAGTAGAGCTTAGTCGACTTATTCTGTAATGGCACGGTGGGAGATATATGGAAGAGGACAGGAAGTGTGTCTTCTGAGAGCACTGACAGTAAAAAATATACTGCACCCACTGCTATAGAGATCAACCTGTATCAAGTGTGACCGCAGGTGTTCACAAAGTGTTGCTGCAGTGCTACATATTCATAAGCGTGGTGGATGTGCGTGTATACGTGAGTGTGTGTTTGAGACCCCTACCCTATAGAGCCTCTTGGCACGACCTCAACAGCAACAGAGAGGAGGGCACTGCGGCGAGCGTTCACAGCCGCTGTTTGCAGTGCGTTTCTCTCTGGCTGCTCGCTTGGCTCCCGCTCTGTTTATTTTCAGCAGGGACGTTTAATTAGGGCCTCCAGCTGTCAGAGGTTCGTTAGCGTGCCCCTCCTCTCCCCAAGCCGCCCCTCCCCGTAGGGAGTCAGGGGCATCAGGCAAATGAACACATTTAAGTCAAACAGCACGCAGACAGACAATAGCCCCACTGCCATGCAACCAGCTCCCCTAGGTAGAGACATGGTTGTTTTATGCCTCATCTCTCCAACCCCTGGGGCCCAATACAGAGGCTGGCCAAGACTGCGAATGTGGAGGCAGAGGAGGTCTCATAGCCCACTGGAGACGACATGCACGCTGCCATCATGCAAAGGTGAAGAGCAGCACCAAGCCAATGCAACGTACAGGAAGAGGAGAATAGTTCCAGTTGCGAGGATTTTTACGATTTTTGACAAATTCTGAAGGGATGTCAGTAATCTGAGAAAGATTCAAGAACTTGATTTATCTCTTTTAATAAAGCTAAATAAATACAGAGTGTGTTTTTTTACTTGGAAGTTGGCATTTTAGGGGGCGTCCTAGTAGTCAACCTAGTACCATACTATGATCGTAGCATCCCTGAGTCTCGCCAAATTTGTAACATGCAATTTTAGCAGCAGTTTAATTTCTTGTCGCATAAATTTTGACACATTTCACTAATAAAAAAAACAACAACTCCATACTTGCGACCCATACAAGATACATACAACATGCAAGATGCAAGAGCCTTGTAGGTCTTACTTATCTGATATATGCAATGTGCCTTTAGGAAGTGCTTGCAAATCACACTCCATTTAATCAAATAAAATTGTACTGCTTATAGTTTTTAGATGGCTCTCTTCTCTTTCTCCAACCCCCACTGATCTTTAATTATCTCCAACTAAAGGTAGAAGTGGAATGCACATACAACAGCTATGTAAGACCATTCCTGTGAATAATATTTTATCGAATGGAGAATGCTCAATATCATGGAAGATGTAGAAAACATGGTTGGAAATAACATGAACAGAATATTTGATGTAGCTAGTTTTCTATCTTGCCTTTCATGTTGTTGAGTAGTTGTAAATGAGTGTCTGGAGCGTCCGGGGAGATGAAGTTTGGTATTCTGGTTGGAGGGCTGAAAACTACTTATCATGCATTACGGCCCTGGTCGGACCTCAGGATTTGGAAGTCAAAAGACTTTTTAATGTACAATTTTTCAGCTGCTGATCAATCGACAGCTGCTGGACATGAAGATCTCACCCCCCCCCCTTATCCCTTCTCTCCGTATTTCATATTCGGACTCACTCGGTATTCTGCTTCCATATTGGAGCTGCGGTTGACCTTGACGACTCTGGATCATTCCCAACCCAAGGTTCTCTCCAACAACTCTCAAGGGCCTTGCAACCCCCCCCCCCCCACATCCATCTCTCCTAACCCCCCTTTTGCTCCTCCCTGGCCCTTGCCTGGGTCATTAATTATCTAATGGAATCAATACAGCTTTTGGACCAGAGTGACCCCGCCCGCCCCCAGGTATCTCTGTAGTGATGAGGAGGAAGAAGAGGGTTCGGGAAGGGTGTAAAAGAAAAGGGTTCGGGTAGGGTGTAAAGGAACCACGATAACAGCCCCTGTGAGCGAACCAGCACCGTACACTCATGGCATTGGACCATCCCTAAACTGGGAGAATACAGAATAAAGAGATCAGCGATAAATAAATGATTAGAGAGGGGGTGAGGGGTGGATCAAGAGCGGATGGGGGATGGAGGAAGCATGCGTTGAGGTGGAAGGAGGCGAATCAGACAGTAAGGGATAGGGGGGGGGGGGGGGGAAATGATGGACGGATGAAGACATACATAAAATAGGAGAGAGAAAGGGATTTACTAATGTTCACCCTCGGTAATCAATATCTTTCTCCTCCTCTTTTATTACAGAGGGCTTTGGTGAGCGTGCTTTGATGTCCACTCCTCACGGGCGTGGAGCTACGCAGAATCCAATCCATGCCTGTCATAATTACCATCCACCTCGGCCAGAGTATACCAAAAGAGATGCTCCCCTTCACCTGCACTGTATTAAAGATGAAGTTCAAAGAATCAGCGCGCAGAATCATATATATTTACAATGTTTACCAGAAAAATTACCTACTTTCTCAAGATTGCTCTCGGGTGATTTTTTTCAAACAAACTGGATGTCATTCCTTGCGCAATACTGAAAGTAATGAAAAAAGATTCAAGCAGCAAAACAAGTATAATAACTTGAAGACGGATGCAGACGTTATGTGCCTACATGGTAACGTCTTATTGATTTCTTTTGGAGCAACTGGAGCTACAAAATAATCCAAATAAAATAGGCAATTATGTTAAGTTAATTTATAATGTATATGGTTTTTCAAAAGATTCAATCTTAAATCCTTTAACCCTGTATCAGAGGTAGTACAGTACATTCTGGGGTTAGTTTCCGCTGCTAGTAAAAGGGCATAAAGTGAACAGTAAGCGTGACAGTGTGATAGGGATAAAATGTGACAATAGTTCAGCAGAGGAACTCAGATGTATAAATACAAAATATAGTACAAAACAACAAAAAGCAGGGAATTGAAACAGCCTTCAGAAAACATGTTCGGTCCATCATGATGTTACTCATCCATGACCCTTATGATAGCTATACTTGAAAGAGACAATCCTTGGTCAATAAAAGTCAAAATAATAGCTGCAATATATTCTGGGGTTAAATACCCCTGACCTCCATGTTAGGCCGGGCTAAAGGTGAAAAGTAGGACTTTTATAGTAATGTCAACGATAAAAGCTTCTTATTTTGAATGGCAATGTGGTCATATGGAAGGAGAATACTTATGACATTCATACACGGTGTTGTCAAATGTTCCCAAAATTATAAAAGTTACTGGTGAACAAATAGGAAAGGTGGAAAGACAGAAACTTCTCCCGCGGACTGTGGAAGAGTCAGCTAAGTGGATGCAGGTCTCTATAAGGCAGAGGATGGTAAATCCACTCCCGCAGGCAGAGACCACATCAGTACTGACCTCGAAATAACCACAGGCCAAAGCACAGCACACTGGGTCACTCACTCTCTCCAACACACACTTACATTGGTGTGTATGGACTCCCTCTCCTTCTGCACGCCAGCACATAGATGTACACATGCTAATGCAGACACATCAATTTGCATGGTGCAGAGTTGTGTGAGAGCTCAGAGCAGTGTCAAACTCCTGATAAGAGTTGCACAAAGTTGTGTAGGTGTCTTGCAGCACACTGGGGAAACCAGGAAACCCGCTGGCCTCATACTATATTCCCACACACTGCTCGGAGCTCAGCGCTTTGCTTGAATATTGCCAGATATAGTGTTTATTTATGGAACTTCTGCTTTATGTCATGGCGTAGATTAGAGAACAAGGGAGAAGGAAAAAAAGACATGAAAGAGTGATCGCGAGGAGGATTTACAGACCTGATCTGACAGTCGATTTAGAAGGAAAGTGACTGTGAGTGCAGATGCCTATACATCGTGTGCACGTCACTAAGTAACCGCATGTGTGTGTGTGTGTGTGTGCGCGCAGCCTGGTGGATCCCTTCAGGCTGATGTGTGAATGACAGGGGGGGTTATGTAAGGAGCCACAGCGGGGCCGGAGTGGACAGTCCGACCGGAGATCAGGTCAGCAGAGTGTGACACTAAACACATCTCCCTGACACTGCGCTGACACCCTCTGTCACAGACCCACACACTGTCTGTCAACGTTCTTCACACACACACACACACACACACACACACACACACACGCATGCACACGCACGGCGAGAGCAAGACGTGTGTGAGTGGCTGTCTGTCAACACACCAGACACTGACCACCTTAGTGTGTGTGCGCATGTGTGTGTGTGTGTGTGTGTGAGAGAGAGAGCAACATAGAGAGACAAAAATATCACTTGAGAGACGAATAGAAAGAGGAAGGGAGGGAGGAGAGAGGAGAGGTGTCTGTCTACCTGAGAACTCACGGAAAGTGGCTGTCTGCTTCAGTTTACCAACCAAGGTACATTTATAAATCCCTGATATTAACCTTTTCTTCTCATGTGATCATTATTCATGCAAAACGAGATACAAAATACAGAGAATATAGCCAACTGGCAAAGAAAAACAGATGTTAACCTCACAGCGTCATCTGAAACACACACACGCTCCGAGATTTGATGGGCCGAAAAATAAAAGTAGCGCTTTATCTGCCTTCTCCCAGAACAGCAGATCCAACTACCTTTTTATTAAATCTATTTCAACTTCGTATTGTCGGCAGTCTTCAAACAGGAACCCCTTTGCCGCCAACATTTGCACTTTTTCACAAAGCAATCCGAGTCAGGGTCTGTCACAGTTTCCCCTTGGCACGAACCCGCAGCTCCTTAAATCCAAAAAGCCAAAGAAGAAACCTGCGCCTGGGTCTAATAAAGAAAGGTCTGATGTTGGGTCACAACCAGAGGCACCCTGCACATGCGACAACTGAAACAGATGGAGAGGCTTAGTGGCTCAGTGGGCCGGGGTATAAACTGTACCACGGATATGTGGTGACACGGTCTGACCCGGTTTCGTGTCAGTGTTGCTTCATACCTGCGTTGGTACTGTATCTGATCTTTATTGAAGCACTGCTGACGGTAAAGTAGAAATAAACCGTACGTAACATTTTTAAAAGTGGGGAAAATATATATAAATATTGATCTATGGCAGTAAGTTAAAAAAACTGCAGGATTATGTAAAAGTATGGACAGCAACTCTTTTTACTAATAGTAACATTTTGACACCTCATCCGAACACCTGAAAGCGTGACTCTGTGCTGCAGGTAGTTATTTGGATTGAATTTATCTGAAGCACCTGCTATCCCAGCAGGTGTGTGTGCAAATGATGCTGTTTGGCGGGGTACGAGTTTATAGCAAGCACACAACACTGATTTCGGAGAAACAGTCAGGGAGAGCGTGTGAAACACACACACAAACTTATCCAACACAAATATCTACATATGGACAGACACAGATGTACAAATGGGGCATCTTGCAGGAAATCATACTAACACCCTGACATTTGCACACACATTTTCCCTTTGTGAAATAACCGCTCCACTACTCTGACGGTGTGACTTTTAGTGACAAGCCTCCATCCACAATAACTGCAAATTATAAAAAAAGAAAGAAGAAAAAAAAAACCCCAACCTAAATCACTGTGTGATGGTTTGATGTTATTTACTTTACAGCAGCAGCGAACACTTGTGCGTATGTCACAGTCATTCTGCCAATTTGGACCACCTGCTGCAGACACCCTGAAGGCAGCGAATGTTACTGAGCCAGTAAACTGTGACCAATTCTGCCTCTGCAGGTGGAGACGGACACGCAGCCGCTCACGCTCTGCTTCTATATCTCAAAGTCCAGCACACAGACACACACACACACACACACAATAAATTTATCAGAAAGTGGTGGGACATTATTATTATTGCGGTCATTCAGTCCAGAACATAAACACGCCTAATTATTCAGCTTATCTAAAAAGCAAAGATTGGAATATTTGCGGTGAAAATGTGACATTAGAACTGTTGAAATGAGAACTTTGTGTAAAAGCATTTATGGTGCTTTCAAGGAAGAGCAAACATTTAGTCTAATTATCTGATCAATATTAATTCACAGTAAATTATAAATCTATGCTTTTATGCTAAAATATGCATATCAATCTATGTATTTTCTGTAATGAAATGTACATTCAAACATGCTGTCACACAGTAAATAAGAGACCCCACTAAGCAGAGGAAAGGTCTGCATTAAAACAAAACCCAATTCTCATTTTGTAATTTGTTAATGATTTTGACTTTCTACTAATTGCTAATGCTCCAATTTAGACAAATAAATTGAAGTGACCGTGTACCGTTTCTGTTCTGTTCTGAATTAGACTCAGCAGAAAGTTACCACCGCTGCATACATGCTGACATTTTACCTCAGAGGAAGAAAGAAAAAAAAAACCCAATACAATAAAGGCAATAAAACTTGTCTTTCACACGATTTAATCGCAAATGTCTGATATAAGGTGACACAACTTTGTAATGTCCGTATGTGCCTGCGTCCAACGTGTGTGTGAGAAAACCAAGCAGGAGAGCGAGAAAGTGTGTGTACACTCATGCGTGTGCGCGCGCGCGCGCGTGCGTGTGTGTGTGTGTGTGTGTTGACCATAAGTTGTAACATCCATTATCTACTCACCTGACGGGCATTTCCAGCGTTCAGTCTGCTGCTGTTGATCTGATGCACTTTGTCTCTCTCCTCCTCCTCCTCCGCTTCTTCTTCTCCTCTTCTCCTCCTCCTCTCCGGAGTCCCTGCTCTGCCCTGGCGGTGGTGCCCCCCCCCCCCCCCCAACACCACACCACCACCGGCACCTCGAGCTTAAACACAGCAAACAAATACTGTGTGTGTGAGCCAAGGGGGCTGGGACAGGGGCAGCGTCAATCCCCTCACTTTCACAAAAGCCGTGGCCGTGCAGCCGGACACATCGCGGACTCCCGTTGCAAAAAAAGTGTGCGTGCGTGCGTGCGTGCGTGCGTGTGTGTGTGTGTGTGAAAGAAAGAGAGCGAGAAAGAGAGAGAGAGAGAGTGTGTGTGTTGTGTGTGTGTGTGTGTGTGTGTGTGTGTGAGTGGAGCTAGCTGTAGCTCTCCTTGGCTCTCAGACTCACTTCACCAACACTCTGCTCCGCTGCTTCTTGGAGATGGACTCGGATTAGGACACAGCCAGTGTGAGAATCTCCTCCACGCTCTCTCTCTCTCTCTCTCACTCACGCCGTCTCTCTCTCTCTCTCTCTCCAGCCGGCATGCTCCCTCCCACCCTTCCTCTCTCCCGCTCACTCATTCACTCTCCTCGCTGAGCTTCTTTCTTTTCATTTCCTCTTGGGAAAGCCGTGCACACCAGTTGTCTCTGCCTTCAGCTGCTCCCTCGCTCTCTCCCAGTCACTAGTAAATATAAAAGGCATGCTTGTACAGCCCCTCGCCTCAGTCTCTCTCTGGCTCTCCCTCCCTAACTCGCTGTGTCTCATGCTTTCGTTTACGCCCCCCTCGCTGGGGGGGGGGGGGGGGGGGGGGGCGGGGGGGGGGGGGGGG
>JAVQJF010116717.1:0-58885 GCA_036023855.1 Gadopsis marmoratus
TGTCTTATTTTTTTATTATTTTATTTATTTCTCTTTATATTTCCACATTTATTGTGATATTCTTTTATTCTTTTATTTACATATTTATTCTTTATTGTGGCACTCCTATCATTCCATAGGAAATACATTCAGCACATTGAATTACTTAAAGAAACAGTGAATGTAAACGTAACTTTGATTGTTTCCACAAAAATCTTAACAGGATTCCTTTAATGTTTTGAATTTAAAATTAGGCTTCAAATTTAGGATCAAATCTAAAAAAAAATAAATGTAAAATCAGGTTTGGTTTTCCAAATCCAAGATCAAGTTTCTGGCTTATGACAATGCTTCTGGAATGAAACTCAGGTTTCTGCTCTAAACCAGGTTTCCTGTACAGGGTTTACCTGTAGATCTTCCGGTGAAAGCGATCACACCAGAAGACACGGTTGTTGGCCACGTCCAGGTCCAGAGCCACAGCGTTCTTCTGGGTGGACACCACCTGGCTGTAGTCCCTCTTCACCAGGTCGATGCGTCGGATCTCATGGCGGTTCGTGAACAGCAGGTAAGGGCTCTTCCCTGCACCCAATACAGAAAATGTTTAATGCCCTGCCTTTGTGCAAATGGGTACAAAATCAAACGCAAGTGTGAACTCGTGGCCTAAATTTGGGTGAATTCAGCCAGCTAAAATTTACAATCACAGAACATTCGCAGCGCAAAGCACTTCAGAAAAGGGGCTGAAGCAGGATGAATACATTATTAGTAAGAGGAATACATCATTAGGAGGTGGAGATGGGATGTGCTTCAATAATGGCCAGTCAAATCAGCTTTGACAGTTTGGTAAAGGGCCAGAAGGAAGGTCCAGGGTCCATCCATTCATTGTCTATACCGCTTATGTTCAGAGGGACGCAGAGGGCAGCTGACATTGGGTGAGAGGTGGAGTACACCTGGACTGTCACCAGTCAATCACAGGGCTGACTCATAGAGACAGACAAACATTTACACTCAGGGACGCCTACGGGCAATTTGGAGTCGTCGATTTGCTTAACCTGCATGTCTTTGGATGGTAGGAGGAAGCCGGAGAACCCGGAGTGATCCCACATGGACACGGAACACGGAAAACATGCAAACTCCACGCAGAAAGGCTCCAGCCGACCAGTGGGTCTGAACCGACAACCCTCTTGCTGTGAGGCAACAGTGAACAGCGCCCCTTAGCACGCAAGTGTAGCGTAATTAAATAAGTGTAAGCATTAACTAGTGGACATCTAAACACATTCTGAGCAGACATGGTCTGGACTTAGACTGGATTAGAAATAAGAAATAATGGCTGCACTTGCACATCTGTCAATTATTAAACCCATAAAAACAAAGAACATGCCGATAAGCTTGACAGATGTTTATGCACTGAACTCAAGACGGCTGCGTGTCAGGGAATGATGGAGGCAATAATAACACTGAGGCTTCACCACAGTGTCAAAAAGCATCGCAGCCTAATGTGCTGCTGTTGCACATTTGTGGCACTGAGACTGATGTTCTAAATGTCATCTTTTAACACAGATAAATAACACAACGAAGATGCTGTATTGATCAGTGGGTTTGTATGCATCATTAAGATGTTATAATATATATAAAAGATATTATCTTCTCATTGAAAATATCACAGGTACCTTAGCATTCGGCTGCACCTCTTTTTAAACAGCGAGCTGTCTACTGTCACACCAACAGCACGACTAAATAGACACAATCACAACCAGCAATGCAGTAATTTCCTCTGGGGGCCGATAAACAACGTTGAACAAAGTTAAATCAGACAGATTTCTTGCCCTTGTCTTAGTCACGGAACGCAAAACAATAAGGATAAGTTACTGAGTTCCCTCAATACACTCAACTGGTACAACGTTTAACCCACAGAATGCAACAGAATAATGTTAAGCGTTAATACGTAGTATCTTTTTATCCCTTTATGTGTCTATGATAGGGGCAGCCATGCTAGCAGCTCTGTGAATGTTTACCATGTTCATCTTAGTTTAGCTTGGTAGCATGCTAACATTTGCCAATTAGTGCTACACACACAAACTGCAGCTGAGTGTATAGTGTATAATCATAAACCAAAGTATTAGACACATTGAAATTTTGGCCAGATGACTGGGCTAGATTAGAAGGGCTCGCCATTCAACCAGTGATTCAAATTTATCCAGAGGGGGACATGACTTTCACATGTGTGAAAAAGAATGCGATTGATTTCATGGCTGACAATGCATAGTTGCTTTCAGCCAGTGAGCTACAGAAGAGGACTGCTGTGGATAAACACACACACACAATGTGAAAGACAAAGCTGGAAACAAACCCCTCACATGACAATGTAAAATCACACCGTCATAGAGACAGACACCAAAGATTCATTTCAGGTACAGACTGTGTTTGGTAGCTTTGTCATGCTACAGTATTAGCACACATAGTTATTAGCACTCAGAGCCTACATCACAGTGTGTCCTTGTTTCATTTCGGGCGCATTCACACCTATTTTTAGAGGTGTCCACTTGTGATAAGGTCACACAGGATGTATTTTAATTAGACCGAAATCTGAACGGGGGCCTTAGACACATTTATATTATCACGTCTTTATGCTTATTTTGTTATAACTCTGGCAGGAAAAAGCCAAGAGGGTTACCGGTACACTGACACTGTGTGCCTGCTGGGAATGTTTTATCACTCTGGCTAGCAACTACAGCCCACCTTTGTCTTGTAACATCTATATTGAGCCTCTCTCTCTCTGACACTGCACGGTAATAGGATGGCAGCTGCAGCCAGTTTTCTCTAGAGGCAGATATGATATTCTCTCATTACTGGCTCACTTGCCTCATTTTCCCTTTTGACAGTCTGTGTCATAGCCTCATTGTAGTATTGCACTGCTACACGTTCCCTCCCTCTTCCCTTCCCTTCCTCTCCCAGCCCAAAGTCTGAATGATGACAGTGTTATTCAGGACTAAGTGTTCTCAAAAACTGTCCATTACAATGACAACATTTCCAGCCCCTCTAAGGGGGAAAATGGCCCCCTGCTAGTTTTACACACAGCCGGACACACAGTTCTCTCCTGGCCACGATAAACAGATAGCATACACACTGGGCAGCCATGCACAGAGAAATACACAAGTGTAGACGGAGACACGGGGCAAGACACAATCCAAAACGCATTGAGTGCTGAGATTTGATATCAGCTCAGTTAAATTGAGGGAAAAGGAATCACAGCATTTGACAGCCACAGGGACCAAATCACCACATTTCATTTGACTCACTGTTTCCTGCCAATTAAACAATAAACATTGTTGGGGGGGAGGGGGGGTAATGAAGTGTAAACATATAAACTGGCCTCTCGCTCTAATCTTCTTGCTAATAGCTTCTGGCCATAGTTGGAGGTCAAACAAAATTAATTGACCTCTTCAGCAGTTCACTTTGTTCTCCACTAGTCTAACAACTGCTGTCAACAAGCCTAACAGGAGGCCAAATTCAATTTGTTGTAATTAGCCTCCACCGTGAATCAGCCAGGTACCCCTGAAGAGTTTCTATACCTAATTATAAGTGTTCAGCATGGTTGAACATATCAGTCTGCCACTCATGAAACAGTCTAATCGTCCCAGTAGACATCGGAGAACAGATTTGGCCTGGGAGAAGCCGAGCGGTTGCCTTGGTGATGCCTTGAACGTTTTGCTTTTTTTTTGCGATTTAGCAATTATGTCAAGTACACAAGCAAGTGCGAAGCCATGATAAGAACCTAACGGCAGAAAGATGTTTGCGATTATGAGCCGAGGAGGGTTTGACACTGTGGCACAAAGGCTGAAAGTGGAGTGTTGCACTAATGAGGCAACGCTTTATCTGAGAGAATGTCTCGCTATCAACACACAGCACAGCTTTTTACACCTTCAGTGGTAGACGATTTATCTTTACAACACAAAACTGGTTTCAACAGCAACTATGTAGGTTACGGCATAAATATAAAACAAGCAAAACGTTGTAGTTACTCTATAATGTGGGCACATTAAGAATAATCAGTATAAAAACGTGCGGCCATTGCATGGCTGATCATTGAGCAGTGTGACTCACCTTCTGCCTTGCAGGTCTTAGTAACAGGGTCCATTTCATAACCTTCATAGCATTCACATTTAAAATCCCCCTTGTAGTTGATGCAGGTCTGGCTGCAAGCATCTGGGTTGCCACACTCATCGATGTCTGCAGGGAGCAGAGGGAGGAGAGGTTATCAATCAAATGGAAGACAGGGAGGGATGAAAGCAGTCAGACAGCGAGTGACTTATTTACTGTCATTAGCTGCACTAGATAAAAGCGGCAACTGAATTCTTAAAATATAAATAAATAAATAAATAATAATTAATAATAATAAATAAATATAGCAATGATTTTCTGAGAATACCAGCTGCAATGGATGACTAAATATGCACATTTATAACTGTGAGTGCTGGTGAAACACAGACGCACTGTCATTGGCAGCTAATGGGGAGAAAGCAGTCGACTGGTAGACAGGGCGTGTCCCTGTCGACTTCTCTGTTCCGTTTCCTTCCAGCACATCTCAGGCTTTCTCCTTGGGTGTGATGAGGAAACATTTGTGCTAAAAGGATGGGGAAGGGTGTGAAGGACATAGTACATATATGTGTGTGTGTGTGTGTGTGTGAGAGAGAGAGTAGTATGGCTGTGCTCGTTTCCCTGTGGGAGTGACAGGCTGCGCACACTAAACAAAGACAGACAGCTAGAGAGCTGAGACCTGCCCAAAGCAATACACCACACACTCACACAGACTCATGGTAGCTTGGTCAGCAGCCAGCCTGCAACTCTATTTTTTAATCTGTCCGTCTATCTAAAGTTTCTTTATTTACCGCCACAGGTCTTTTTGTCCAGTAGCTGGTAGCCAGTGGGGCACTGGCACTCAAAGCCGATTGGTCGATCCATGCAGACATGGGAGCAGCCGCCGTTGTTGATCATACACTCATTCAGCCCTGAGAGATGAAGAAAAGAAGCCAGTGGTCACATACAGCCAATCATGGAAGAGGTAGGGACATTATATTCACCCAGTAGGTCATTTAAAAGGTCAAAATCAGATTTAGAAAAAGGCCTCAGTCTAATTTAGTGTAAAATATTTAAAAGCAGTAAGAATGGCTTGCGACATTTGATAAAGGTGTATAAATATGTGGGGCACATAGTTTGGAAAAATGGATATCATCCTCATAATCATCATTTCATCTTGGCTCTTGTACTCAGCTCTTTTCCATCCTTTTTCTGAATCCTTTTCAGATGTTCGCAAAAGTGCAAAAACTAAATCAAAGAGACACAACGTCACACACGGAAAGCCCTTAAACACGAGAATCAGGTCCATCTGCAAGGATATGAAATATGTGTGTAAAGGGGATTAATGCTGTAAAGTGGGATTCTGAGATGTCCCTCAAGGATCTATCACAGGAGCGAGTGAGGACATCTAAATTAAACAGGCGCACTGCTTAAACCGAGGCGGATGGATGTAAAAGCATCCAGAGAATGAAAGAAGGGAGAGAAGAAAAAAAACAAGATATAAAAACACAACCACTCATTAAAAACTAGGTCAAAGCAGCTGGAACAAGGTTGGCACACAATAAGGAAGGCAGACGCAGTTAAATTTGATTGTGCTGCACACAAAGGCTTTATGAATTAGTTGATAGCAAGAAGTGCGCCAGCTGAAATTTTAAGGCCGTTTTTTTAAACTCCTCCACAAATTTGCTTAACACAGCTGAGAATAAAGTATCATCTAGCAACTGTATTTGCAAGCTGTTACAATTGTAGCATTTATGTACTATTTTACTGTTAGGAGTGCACGTGAGTCACGTGTAGAGCTGTTCAGTTTACTATTTTTTCCATGCGTGGTTTGGGGAAAAAAAAAAACCTATTGTTTGAGTGAATCATAGAAGGTAAGCCAAGTGAGTGAAAGCTAAAATCACCAGAAGAAAATGATCTCCAAAACTTCACTCAGGCTTTGCTTTCTACACAAACAATTGAGCACAGTTGTGCAATGACTGGAAAGGGGTGATAAAGTGAAAAATGAATAAACTGCAATAGAAGCAGCCCTCAATACAAGTGCTTCAATCTGTTAACAGCATCCTACACAATCGAGTGTAACACATTTGTCAATAGTCAGTGATCATCAGTCATTGAAGGCAGGACTCCTGTATGTCGGCCTGAAGCAAAGCAAGGAATCTGCTAACTTACAGTCATTGATTCTTATATGAAGTTTGAATATATGAACCGCAAACAAAAAAAAACCCTTTAGATATAATCAGGTTTCCCACCACATGACACTGCAACGCTTTTTTTTTGTTTTGTTACCTTTAGACTGAGTCAGAATAGCAGTTTCCCCCCGTTTCTTTGTGCTAAGCTAAGCTAACCAGCTGCTCCCTGTAGCTTCAAATTTCACATCAGACATGAGAGTTATATCAATCTTCTCATCCAACTGTTTAGAAGAAAACAAATAAGTAAAAAAAAATGTTATCCAAATTCCTTTAAGTTATTTCAAACAAGTATAAAGTGACTGTATTGATATTTTTAGATTTTAGAGCTGTAGCTTTAATAATTTTAACACATAAATCGGATAATTAGAAGATATGTTTGTCGTGGCATGTGCCCACGTAGCTTGCAATGCTGAAGTGAAGTGTTGCATTGCCTTGCAATAAAATGCTGCAAGTCAGTGCTGGGAACTGTGGTCCACAACACGGAGTTAGACCAACTAACCAGCAATACGCTGACTGCAGGGGTCCAAGATGATCATCTCATCGGTGGAGCTTTGAGGAAACAAAATTAAAAGGAAACAAAAAGAAAGAAAGATAAAGTTGACTCTCCAAAGATTGACTGAGGGTTACTTTTGTGGGAAAACGTTCATCTTTGCTTTGTGAAAGTGCCAGCAGACTGAGCGTTGCAACCGCCAGCATTAAATTCCCATCTCTAACTCGGCTGGATGGGTGACAGCGATCTGCCCCTCACACACTCCCTTCTTGTCACTTCACAGTTAACTGCAGGCAGAAGAAAGTCAGAGATTTGGCTGTATTTGAGGACTCACTCATTCCTGGTTCTTTGGGAAAGGCTGGGTGGGTAACAGAGAAGCCCCAGGAGAGGCCCTGTGTGACAACATGAACAGCTTTTTCCAGGCTGCCTTCAAGGACAGACACAATTTAGAGGTCACTTCTCCTTTCCCATGGGCACACAAACATGACGTCTCTCCTTCTCTTCCCCACCTCCATCTCTCTCTCTCTCTCACCATGGTAACCCATTATGTATTACCTATTTTCAGCCATTCCTCTCGGTGAAAGCTGCAAGTGCTGGTGTAGACAGTACTGTGGCAATATGCCATTATTTGTAATGAGATGAAGAAATGCATTGTCTTTATTTCCCCCGATGTAAGGCTGATGCAGCAAATGCAATCACACCAAACACATACAGTATGTAGAAGTGTGTTTCCGAGCAGCGGGGAGTCTTTGGTTGGGGAGCATCTTGCGAGTCAACGGTTGGGCGAGCAGAGCGATGAGCTAGGTGTGTGTGGACACGCTTCTAATGAGCTGAGAACACGACCCGAGTTGAAGGCGAGAGGGAGGGAGATATGAGGAGAGACAGTGAGGACGAGGCGGAGGTAGAGGACAGAGAAACGGGAGAATTGCTCTCTGGAATACCTGTTTTGGTCTTGTAATTTCCGTCCCTGGCAGAGGTCAGCCTACTCTGTCAGCTGTCACTTTTCCCTCCTCAACTTTATGTTCCTCGGAGGAAAATGTCATTTTATGCATGTCTGCTTCACACTCTCTCATGGCAGTCTAACTCAGCTCTCCAGCACAGAGGGAAAGTAACAAACACAGTGTTTTGATTGTTTAACCAAGACATCACTTTCATTTACTCATGGTCAGTAAAACAGGTTAAGGTACATAAGACATTTCCACAGAGCAGAAGAAGCTTTTTTCTACCGTTTGATGGTAATTAGTACATACAGGCTCTTGTACTGATTAATGGAGACTGTTGCTAATTTGAGTGTGCCGCCAAAGCCTTTGAAAAGTAAGGTAACAGGAGGGAGGTAGTTGCATTTTGTTGCAGCAAACATGATTATACTGCTACATCGCTCTCTCATTGCATGGGGCCGAGACAAAAGCTCCGCTGACACACAGTTTCCCTCATTCCGTACTACTGGGAAATGAAGAAAAAGCTTTAACCCAACTCAAAGGTAAAAGAGCTTTTTGTTAACAGCTGACACAAAGTTACAACCAATTAACTGAGTACAGAAAAGGTCTCTTACCGCACTCTTTCTTAGGCTCATCCGATCGGTCCTTGCAGTCCTTGACAGAGTCACACACCTTGGAGCTATCGATACACTCTCCATTCTTACACAGGAACTTCAGGGGTCCCTCGCATTTGGTGGCTGCAGCAGAAAAGCAGAAGATAGGTCAAATTGAATATCTCCAGTGGTTCACCAAATTATTGAAGGTTCACATGAAACAAGTGACGGCAAAAAAAATACTTCCCACTCTGATATTCACATCATCCCACATAAAAAAGTGTAATAAAGGCTGAAATGTAATTTGGTCCAGTTTCACTTACGCTGGTAAATTATGCATCATAGTCAGAAGAGGGAGACGTAATGAAATCAGCTTACAAAAGGCACTGGGCTGGATCCACATGACATAACACTAATGGCCATTATTACAGCAATACATGTCACAATGATTTATGTCATATGAAAGTTGTAATGCTTAGGATTTTCATGAAATCAAACCCTGTATTTGCTAGTACTTAGGGTCAGCATTTTTTCTGCAATAGCCATTCAATGTATTTACATTCTGTGATCACCTCCCTATATAGAAGTCTTCATTGTTAGTGAGTGGGTCGCCCATTCATACAATGGATTCAAATATGCTTACCCACGCACAAGGTATCCACAGGAGGCAATGCAGCACGTAATCCAGCAATATTTTATCTCACTGATATCAGAACATTGCCATATCAAGGACTTAAAAGACTTAATTTTGCACAATCTGATATTAGACTTAAACTCAAACCTCAAGATGAAAATCATTTAAAAGTAGTGGGAACAGACAACCAAATAAAAAGAGGGTTGTAGCATGTACCGTCATATCAGCTATGTTACTTTACCTTTAATACAGCTGGGAAGCTTTGGTCAACCATATTACAAAGATCACACAGGTCATCACTGGCCATTACAAACCCCCTCTTGTTTTAAAGTCATGGGGGGGGGGGGGGTTTACATTCTTTCAGCGATGACAGGTGTACCCACCGTTGACACAGCCAGATTCATCACTGTGGTCAGGACAGTCATGGACCTTGTTACACTGCTTAGTGCCGTGGATGCAGGAACCATCACCGCACTGGAACTCATCGGGACGACACGTCAACAGGGCTGCAAGAGGCACACACACAAACTCATGTGAAATTGGTTCTTGTAAATCGTGTTCCTGGGTTGAAAACCAACCAAAGACATTTTGTTGCAATTCACTTTAACAGTTTTTCACATATCTCTATTATCCCCTGTCTAATAAGGGAATAAGGGAAAGACTTGCCCAAAAATGTATTTAAAAAAACCTTTGTAGAAACAAGCATGAAATTAAACAATGTCGTGCAATAACATAAAAACTACTGTACTTCTATCCATTCACAACCTGTGTTCAGTGCTGCCTAGGACTGGGACAGTCAACCTGAGGCCGCGTGATGAATGATTTTCAATATAGTAACACAAAGACAGAGGCTGCATGAAGCCACACCAAATTTCATTAATATCCCAAGTACAGACAAGCTTTTCATCAACGGGCCCCAGCCTGCTCACATAACTCCTCTCTAAACCGCACAAAAAAGCAATATATATATATATATATATATATATATATGACTACGATGGGATATGATTTAGTGTTATCAGTAGGAGAGCGGAACAGAGGGAATGTAATGGAGACTGGGCCACTGTAGCCTGGACACACGTGACATGTGCACACACGAATGAACATATAAACACACAACACTAAAAGAATACTCTTTACACAGTGTTTCTCTGTATCTGGGAGATCAATCTAGAGGTCTGATTGGCCAATAACCTACCTCTGCATATGAACACATGCACACACTGTATATTCACAAGAATAGACAAGCATCAATGTATAGATGTTGGTGTTCACCTTGGGGTGTCGGTAAAAACACACAGGATTCGCAGATGCTCACATACGGTTAATTCTGCTTTACTGACACACACAACCGCACAGTATCGCAACCACAGAGGCTTATGGTAAGTGTTCAGTTGAAGGATGTGAGGACGCTTGAACAGCAACAAAAGCATTTGTCTTCAGCTGAAGAGTTAGAGGTAAATTAAATGTATTTGGCAAGGCAATCCTCTTACACATATTCAAGAATGTAGCTATGACAAAGGTAGTGAAGGTAGAGTGTAGATGGGTTGAGCCTCTAACGGTCTCCAGGCCCCTCTCTTAATGCTGCAGGGATCCAGTTGTCTAACAAAACACCAGTCTCTTGTAAGTGCTGCTTATATGACACCAGAGAGTGTCAGGTTTGATGTGTGCACTGCACATCTTGATAATGAATAGTGGGCCTATCTGGGCTTCACACTCTGGCTTAGTGGGACAAGGGCTTCAGGGCTCCCCGTCGATGGCCAGCTAATAGGCAAATATATATATATATATATGTGTTCACACATTGTTTATCAACAGAAACACATTCTCTATCTGACACATTTAGGGGGAAAAACCCCCCAGCAGAGCAGAAATGTGCTAAATGACAAAGTAACACCTCAGAAGAGGAAGGAAATATTGTTTGTTGAGGTTTTTCCACTCTCCAGTCTCAAAGCAAACACATATCTTAACATACCATCCACGCAGAGATAAAATAAATACAATAAAAATGACCTTCAGTGTAATTACTTCAGAATGTGTTGGAATTTGATTGGTCTGAAGCACACTTTGAACAAGATGGCTATAATAAATGTAAAAACTCCAGATGCTACTGGTTAAAATATTCATAGTGGTATGTGCTGAATCAAAACATCAAACACTAACCCAAACATAATGCGACTTGTTCGATTTCAACGAGATGAAAAGCTACATAAATTTGAACGAAACTGCCCTTTGCAAACAAGAGCGGAAGGCTGTGTATCTAACCGTGGTTCTATAAGTGGCCTCGAGCTGGAAAGATGTGCTGTGTACCAATTTCATCCTACATTCAATCAAACGGCGACTTTGGAAGCCACTGCCAATTAAACTTCCTCAAGAGAAAGCTTTTTTCTAAAGATTTTATACATATTATGTTTTGTTTTTTCACCTTTCTCAAGCAGTTCTCCCATCATCAGCAAATTGATTTATTGTTTTGCAGCTATAAAGAGCGCCTCCTGTGAACATTTCCTGCGGATTGCATTGTGGTAAAAGTGACAGAAAGAGTAACTCACGGCAGTCAGACTCATCAGACTTGTCCTTGCAGTCTGGATCTCCATCACACTTCCATGACAGCCGAACACACTCCCCGTTGGCACAGCGGAACTCCCCAGCAGTGCAGTTTGCCCGGCGGTTAGGCAGGTACAGGACCCCGTCGCCACCGCAGCGTTCCGGCCCCTCATCCGAACTGTCGGAGCAGTCGGGGTCTCCGTCACAACTCCACATGAGCGGCACACACTCCGAGGTGTTGCAGCGGAGATGGTTGGGCCCGCAGGTCAGAGGAGAGGTGCACTTGAGCTCGTCGCTGCCGTCTCCACAGTCATCGTCACCGTCGCACACGTAGACGGCGGCCAAGCACTTGCGGTTGGCACACATGAACTCCCCGCTGGGGCAGGCTTTGGCATCTGGAGGAGCAGCAGAAAGGAAGAAATTTCAGAGAGGATTCTGCAGAGCAAATGAGGGCCTGCACCATCTATTTTACTGTACCAACATTAAAGAAGGGATTGCTGAAAAGTGGAATTTAATGAATATGTTTAAAGGCCTGTGCTTTAAAATTAACTCAAATGTAACAAGCAATTTCACATAAAAAAAAAAAGGCACAGCAGTGTTTCCACTGGTAAGAGCAGTAGGTAGATGAGAGAAAGTAAGACCAGAGGTGAGAAGCTTATTGGCTTGAAACAGCTTCAAATATAGGGACACAGTGACAGAAATAGAGTTTCTCAGGTAGGCTGAAAGTCAAATATTGGTATCATAACTGGGGGTGAGACAGCGAGAGTGCTGGACAAGAGGAGAGGGGATAGTGGTGGTTATTTCAAGAAGACAGTATAAAGCTTCCTCTCCTGTGGAGTGAAAGATTATACAGCTCTCTCTGCCATCAGCAGCCCTTCTCTGTGAGCTCTCTCTTTCTAGTGTGTTTGTTTTTTTCTTATTCTTTTTCTCGTCTATGACCAACAAGGAGACTGGTTATCCATATACCACAGGTTACAGTTGTTCTAACTTACAAACGCAGAGAGCAGTAACTAGAGAGACAGTGCAGCTGGGAACAATGGTTTGAAAAGGTTTGACGACTACCTAGTGCAGCCGTGCAAATAATATAATGTAAAACCGGACTTTTACGCCTTTTTAGGGCGAGTCAAAAAAACAATCTATAGGGCACAGACAAAACAGTACCTACAATCAAAATATAAATTCCACCATGCCGAGTCAGAGGCTTAACCTAGACGGCATGTTTTGCTACTCTGCTAAACGGGGCTTCTTAGCTTTTAGCAAGCTAGTGTAGTAGTTTTGATCAAATTAAACAATCAAAATTCTCTCTCTCTCCCTACATACAGGCTCCGAAGAGAGTCAGGGCTCCCACTGCGAGCCCATAACAGCACAGAGGCCAGAACAGGGAGAAACAAAATGTGATATTTACGCAAACCTCAGGGAATTCAGCTCCAACACCGCTGCCTTTGGCTGCTAAGGCTGGTTACTGGAAAGGATGGTGGTTTTAAAACATTTTACACAGAATCAGCACTTAAGGTAAAGTGGCAGAATATTACCTGTGATCCGCAGGAGAAAGCTCACACCTCCCAAAGACCAGGTTCGGTCTCAGGTTTTATGCGCATGTTGGGTTTTTTTTAACTGTTGCTGAGAATAAGCCCGTTTGAAATCTGCATCAACATTTAACCATCAGTTTCAAAATAACGATACGCTGAGTAGCTGTCCTCGGTTGACTGTTTAAAGCGTTAACACAAAAGCAAACAGAATCAAAAACAGCCGGGTGAACAAACATCGGACACAAAATAGTTAGTATCCTTTGTAATTATACCATATGTTAAAGTCACTATGTGTTTTCTACACTCAGGGTTGAATTCATTCACTTGTACCGACATGATTGCCACAGAAGCAACTGAAATGAAAAACAAGTGCTGTGGATTCAGTTCAGCGACAGGGTTCATATTCATTAATATTAATCAAGCTCCATCTGATTCTGATGCGTTTTATAACTACTATACTACTATGCCTCTACCCTGACTCCATACTAATTTTGCACTAAATAATTAAGTAGATTCAATAGTCATGTACATATTACACAGGGGGCAGACCATTAGCAGTGTACATGAGTGGCCTGGTTACACAGGAAGGAGACTGTTTTCCCAAAGGGGGCGCTGAGTAAATGAATTTCAAGACTTTGGATCAACTTTGAGCCCACAGACTGCCTGCGCAAAATGTTGTACAAAGTCAGTGGGTTTTAAATGATAAATTAATCGCAGGGGGACCCAGAATGTCGCTCAGTGGGTTGAATTTTCAGACGTATTAAACATCTATTTACATAATTTGATACGACTGCTTGAACAAAAGCAGGAGAACAACATACCACAGAGATAGCATTTCACTCAAAGTACAGCCTCACAGAGCCAATAGCACGGCTGTTGACTGCTCTTGTTTTGCTTTTCACAAGAAAAAGAAACTACCAGGCACTTGGTTAACTGGTTTAATTAATGAATCTTTGAAATTCCATTGGCTTTAGATCAAAGTCCATCATTATAATTTGGACAGGCTATAACTAAAAACTAAGAACGTATTGAATAGATTAAGAAAATGACAAAAGAAACAACAACATTATTTTGACTCAGTTCACTTTTGGCTTGGTAGCACACAAGCAAAAGGAATACCGGTAATTCACAAATCAAGGGTCATAGCAAAGATCACATTGGAGTTGGAAACACAATTCATGACTGTGCTATTTGCTCTGCCAAAATGAGCGGCTCATGCAAACTTTCTAAAATTGCTGATTCGACTCGCAGCTTTTCTGGTCCTTCATTTTATTTCTCAGTTTACATTTACTGTTTACTTGAACTTTCAGATTTTCTCCAAGCAAAGCAACTATGTTCACCTTATCTGTTAAAAAGGTAAACAACTTTTGTTTGCAAGGTATGAATGAATAATACATCATAATAATGTTACTATAATGCCAGCTAATAAAAGCTCCAGCAATACACTCAACCCACTGAGAGCTTTACACTGGTGGCACACAGTCATACTGAATATTGCCCCTTCTTTTTTAAATCCTTGGGTGGGAGAACCTTTTCTAGCCGTGGAACGTCAGAAGCTGGCAGCATCACCCACTTGTCTTTTCGATGACAGGCCGTTCTAGTTGCATTAGCATCACAGCTGATGAGTGTGTGGTGCATGTGTGAAGATCCAGGGAGTATGAAGGACAGACAGAACAAAGGTATAGAAGTCATCTTATCATAGGAGGAGTTAAAGAGGGAGAAAGAGGAGAAGTGAGATCAAAAGAAAGATATCCAGGTCGTGTGAAGAATGCAAAAACAGAGATTTTTCAATTTTCTTTATCTGTACACGTACAAATACCTCTGAGCACATCAGTCACTGTCTTTGCAGCTTAATGTCCTCAAAGCTTCCTAACTGATATGCATAGTTATGAACTGAAGGGGCAGTTCAGGCTTACACACACACACACACACACACAACTAAAGACAAGTGTAGAAAGGTAGAATCACACACCCACACTGCCTGACAGTTCAGATGGGTCACAGAGGCTCACCGGGGAAATAGCTCAGTGGCTGACCTTTCCTGTGATGCCCCACACACACAGTTACAGAGGAAACAGCCACAACGGAGAAGAAACAACTCTCTCATCTCCAGTAACAACTGAGAGAAGATAACGGGGGCCAAAGTGAGTCGAGTCTGACATCATTACTGGCTCAGAAGGAGACATGAACGTGTGCCGAGATGAGACAAAATGCTCACCGTTTAGCTAAATTAGAAGGGTGAAATTAGGAAAGAACTTTGTCAGTGGAAGTAAAATGGTCCTGTGTGGAACCTTCGTCATTGGGGATGCACAGCATTTGCTGGTTCGGATTCACTACAGGGGCAGGGAGACGGCTGTGAGGAGCGTAGGAAGTAATTGTTTGCCTCATACTATCGAAGCAGAGTGAAATATGAATAAAGGAAACAAGCCAAAATACAAGCACACAGAAATATGATATGCACCACACCAGGCAGGCAGTCAACTCAACCCGACACCGAGTGCAAATGCAAACACACATGAAAAAGCACAAATCCAGACCAGCTCCTGTGCCTCGCAGTGGATCCCAGCAGACAGGTGTGCTCCGGAGAGACGGCCGGTGAGCAAGTGCACATTAATCTCCACATCGCTGAGGGTTGTGGACAGTTCAACGTTCTTGCAGAGCCTCTCTAGAACTGCTGCTTAATGTAATGTTGATCAACGAAAGCTTCCTCTGGTGAGGGCTAGATTCTACTTAATACATAATTCAACATGTGGATGACTCAATTAGCAAGATGCCTGTGAAAGATTTACTTTTTCAAGTCTGCAGCAGGCTACAGTATGCACTCTGCAAATGTCTACTAATAGCAGAGGGTGCTGGGGCTAATGAGGTACTCACATTCAGGTAAACACGAGCGAGTGAGTTTGAATGCTTTGCTCGCTGTGAGCAGGATTGCGCTGGAGCATGCTCAAAGAGCGCACGAGTGCGAAAGACAACAAAAAGCAGGCTCACGGCGAGGGCGCTTTCACAACTCATCGGTTCACTGCGGCTCCGACCGAATCTGGTGCGTTTGTGCTTGGCTGGTGTGAGCACTGTCATCTAAACTCTGCTGTGAAGCAAACAAGTGTGTGGTGCAAAGAGGTCCAACTACAGAACTGTTTGATAGACACTTGTATGAGTTCAAAAGCTGAACATGCGTGTGTGGTACTCAATGACCTTTGGCAGGTTCTCATTAACAATAAGAGTAAAGTGGAACAAAAAGTACCGACACTTAAATTTTCCCAAATTCTGCCGTGGTACAAAATACCTAGTCTCTGTCCTGAGTTTTCCCCGTTCCCATCACTTTTTATGACCAGGTGCCAAGACAACTAACAGTTCTAACCAGCTATTAGCTTGTGAACCTTTCTGACCACCAGAGAGGATGAATTAAGCTACAGGGTGAAGTGAAGTGGAGCATGAATGGATGTGACAGTCCCTGGAATAAACTTTGTTTTGATTTTCCCCCAGGGGGTCCACACAGTTCTGCAGGATGCCAGGTCACCAAAATGGTCCAAAATAAATGATTTATGCGTCAGTCTGAACTCTTCTGAAAGCATGCTACGCACCAGAGATTGTGCAACACTTCAAGCTCTGCCCATTTTTAAATTATGTGCACTCCTGGCCAATCCCTGCGGAAAAGAGGGCATGCCTGAGGGACTTTTGGTTCCAGGAAGTAGGCCTCGCAAAAATTATGCAATGCAGAGCCCAGACCTCCTGAGAGGGACTTTTCACCACTTACAGACTATCCGAACAGCCAGCTGGGTGAGCATGTTACCACTCTTACATGGCAGCCTTCACAGTTAAACACAACAGGTGGGAAAAAAAGAGAAGATGACAGAGCCACTGGCTTTTTTTACTAACGCTGATTCTGCTGTGAAAGGGACAGACGTAGTTGCATTTTTGGTTGTTGTTCACACTTGGGGAGTCCCACCCTCATTATTTTGAATTAACTGCACCCAAATATGTGCTGGAACTACATTTGCAGCCTTAGTCACTGATGTTTGCTGCCGAGCTTTTGTTGGCTGGCAGGAACAAACTGCAATTGGGTGCATATGCTGTTCATAAAACAGCCTCATTCTCGAGGTTCGTTTTACACAGCTTCATCCATTCATCTTCTCCCTCTAAACCCAAACACACAGCTGAGTTAATGCTGCTTTGAAGTCAATCCTCCAGCTGCCCCTGTGCCAAGCGACGAACAGACACACAGACGTACTCAAAGCAATTGGTAATTTCCACCACTTCTCCCTCCCCTCACTTCATGACTGTGAAAGATCTAAAGCCTTCAGTCTGCAGTACTTAGGAGTACAGTGACAGGTTAGACATTAAAACTCATTGCATTTGTTTTTGGTTTTTTTACTTCTAATAGGCGACAAGGTGGGAAATTGGGGGAACAAATTAACCTCAGACTAGCATCAAGCTGGCATTGGGCCTAATCAGTCTTTAGATAAACTGGCCTGAGCAGCATCTAATAGGCCTACTTCACGATGTTATCTATCACTGCGCTGCGCTGGTGTCAGAGTCAGCCTCTCCCTCCTCGTCACACAGTTACCTCTGGAGGGATTATTCTGGCCTTTGCCTGGGTGGGCGTCTGCTTGCTGCCTGCCCTCATGTCACTACTGAGAGGCTTAAGACTGCCACTTCAATACAGACATTAGAATGAAAAAAGGATTAGCACAGGCTAGACTGGGTCTCAATGGACAGTGCAGTGAAAAGCCATTTAAGCTAGGAAGGCATTAGATCTAAAGTCAATGGAATCACTACCGCTTGCTCTGGCGTGAGTGTGTAGGCCACTTTAGAAGCGGAGTCTTTGACGGGCCACTTGCAGGCCGATCTGGCAAAAAAATATCTTTACTGCACGACAAACTAAAAGTAGGCATCTTTCATGGAGGAGAGGGTAAATGTCTATTCAATCAGCCACCTTCTCTGATTTATGGTTTAATTTGATGGCAAATTGATTTGGCTTCCTCTCTAAATAAACACTGTGAATTCTTAACAAATAAACACAAATTGCTCAGATGCCAGCCGGTCACAATCTCAACACACACACACACACGTACGCACACAATTTACAGGCAGCAGATGCCTGAAAAAACAAACGACATAATTTATATAAGATAATAAGGAAATGGCCTTCTTCTCTCCCTCCGTGCATTTGCCTCCATCTTCTGTCTGAACACCACCCCCCCACAGCTCTGTTGCCTCAATCAATTTCTCTTGACGTGAAGAGGAAAGGGAGAGAGAGAAAAGAAGAAGCAGATTCTTCACGGCGCCTCAGAAGTAGGGCAAGGATAGTCCCTGCAGGGGCCAGCGTACGGTTGAGTTGCCCGATTGGCTGGGTAGGAGGTGAAGATATCTTTTTTATGGTTCTGAGGGCCCTGAGGTGGAAAGGCTAAAGACTCTAGGTTGAAAATGTGATGACGGGAACCTCCAAAATATCAGCAGAAAGCTGCAAACATCTCACATTCCACAATAAAAATCCTTCCACATCAAAGGGGACTTGTGTTGTCGAGTGCAGCTGGCTTAAAGCTCTGACCCCGCTTCAAATCCCTCTAATTATATAGAGTATTCCCTGCTGTGCTTTAACATCTCAAGCCTCTGGATGATAAGTGAGATCAGGAAGGATGAAACCCCATAAAATACAAAAAGAGGAAGAATCTTAGTTCTCCTTATTCTACTGACTGTGAGGCTCATTAAGCCATTCACTTCTGCACATCTGTCATTGCCACTGCTTGAATTAATGTGTAAATGTAAAGAAAACCATTATTTCCATTATGGAAGAGAACTGACAGCCGACTTTGGCAAACTCACCAGCTGCACAGTCCTCCTCGTCCGCCCCGTTCTCGCAGTCCTTCTCCCCATCACATCTCCATGACAACGAGACACACTTGTTGGTGGATCCCCCACAGTCAAATTTCTCTGGAGGGCAAGTCTGTTTGCCTGTGGATAGAGATAGAAGAGATAGGGAGATTACTGCAGTGGTTTTATGGTCCCATAAAGGCAGCAACAAAAAAAAACTACAAGACACAGCTGGACTTGATTTCTATTACTCCCATGGTGCAGTTAAAACTCGTCCAAAACTCCACCACTCTGGCCAATTGACTTTTACTGTTTGGGCTGCCTCTAAAGCGACATGCAGAAAGATCCTGAAATACAGCAAATGCACAGTTGGCTGTAAAGCAAAAGAACAACCCAGCCCCCCTCCTCCTTTTCCTGCCAATCTGCTGTAGTTGGCGCGGGGTAGGTTTGATCCAGATTACACTGCGTTTAATGTGAAGCATGTCGTTTAATTATGCATCTTTGCTTACAGTGCAGCCTTAAGCCTCCCATAATTAAATCATAGGGTCAGCCTACATGGCAAATCATTTATGTTTTTGATGATTTTTATTTTCATATTATACTTAACAATGGCTCCCAAACTTTCTTGGCACTCGCACCCCCACAGCCCTGTCAGTCGAACTCAAGTACCCCTTCATTAGCACCACCTGTCATGTTTCAGGTTTGTTCATTTGAATTTTAAAAGGGGTCTAGACTGCTATTTAACACTACTGTATAAAAGTGTTAATTGTTACAATAATGTTTAACGGTCAATGTTCAGGTTGGTTTGGTCAAGTTTGTGTTTCTACTACATTTCGTTTCAACCATTACTTCAAGCTAACTATTTTGACCAATTAATCCTTTACTTTGAGCTATTTTACCATTTATCCATTAGGCTATATGTATCCATTTCAACTATTAATCCATTTCTTTGAGCTAGCTATAGCTAACTATTTGAACAGTTTATTCATTTGTGCTTTGGCATTAGCTATTCTGCCTGCTAACTAGCTCCCACACACTCTGAATCCCAACTGACTCTATAGTGCTATGTTTTTTCAATTTCTATTTTTTAATCAGTTGAGCTACTCCAGACTCTTTCCACATATGAGCTCATTCAGACTCACGCTCCACAATAAATGCTATGTATGAGGTTATAACAAAATCTCTATGCTAGCCATGTTAGGGGTAAACTGTGTTGTGGGTAATTGGACCAGACAGGCAGTCAAACCATTATTCTAAACAAATCTGTTCATATGGAAATACATTGCACTAAGGTTTAAATTGAATTACGTTTGATTTAATGTAAATTCAATTTGCAGTAGATTTTAATTATTAAATGAGTTACTATACATCTTCCATGACAATAACAGAGTTAAGAGTGAATTGCAGGGTGCTTTTTAGCTTTAATTTGTGATCATTTTTTCCTGGGTTTAAATGGTTTTTATGTTAATTTGTATGTTTTATTTAATTTCTTACAGTAAAATTTCATATTCTGTGGTATCAGTGTTAAAATCATTCATACAATAGGCATAAAGTGCAATGCAATTTTCTATGCGGTTATATGTTAAAGAACCTTTTCCTCCCACTCAGAATAATAATGCTAATTTGTCTTGTAAAATATGTAGAAGATCAATATTTAAGAGTTTAAAAATTAGATAATAGCCAATATTCATTTTGGCTATTCAAAAATGTTTTTAATCAGATTCCAACCAAGATGCAAAAACACACTTTTTAAAGCCATACAGCTGTAATGAATGGAGAAGAGGAGCCAGCACATGCGTCGATACAGATAGATTGGAAATAAGCTAATACTGGCTGATATATCGACCTGGAATATAGTGATTCTAACCCCCATTAGTAGTTCGAGTGTATTTTTTAGCCATTGATTTCTGTGTGTATGTCCATCCCTGCACCATGGAGGGGTGACAGTAAAGAGGAGGCTGGAGAGGCAGCTGGTGCCTGGGGAGACAGAGCAGTGAGAATGGCTGATGCAGCCAGGCCCTGACCCCACACACATGCACACACACACACACAAAATACTGGACACTGCAGTGCTTGGGGGCTGTTTCTACAGCAGGCAACTCCTCAGGCTCAGAGAGGTATTTCTGTATTTCTGTGCTTGCTGAGTAGTGACATCTACCTACACTCATCTTCACACATCCACAAATTGTAGTTCTTGATAAACTGCAGTGTTAGCTCAGCGAACAAACGCTTAGTGTAATTCACGCTTTGACAATTGTATACTAATATATTGTGTCGCACAGTGTCCTGCTATGTGAATGACTTATAAAAGACATATTTCATTTCTTCTTCAATATTCATGTGCAAGGAAGTTTGGAAAGTGCATTACAGAGGAAATTATAACTTCTTCATGCACGCAACAGAGACAATTACGACCTCTGATATGTATTTTCAGTCAAAAATTAGTCACTTCTTTCCAGAGGCGGCTGTCGAGAGTGTTAAGTGAGCAAACAAGTTTAATGAAGTCTGAAGAAACTGAAGATGGAAAGGAATGATTAGCTAAAATGAATGATTACAACTGAGTAATGGCAGAAAACCAAATGGCAGACTGGCTGGTCAGGGAGGAAACACAGGAAACATTTCATAGAAATGTCTGGGAGGAGGCGAGAAGGTGGAATCTTTGAAAGAGGAAATTACATGCTGCCTGACTGAATTCAAACCAACGTGGCTCCAAAGGGGACCCGACAGATAAGAAACAAACAGAGAAAATGACAGAAAGGTTGAAAGAGCGAGCAAGCAGAGAAAAGAGAAATACAGAGGACAGCTTCGGAGGGAAAAAAGGGATCCATAAGAAGGGAGACATGCCAAGAAGGTGAACGGATGAAGAGACAAACTTCTGTTTGACCTTTCCGATTCTTATCCTAAAGCAAAATCAAAGCCAACCACACCAAGTGGAAAGAGGTGAAGGAGGAAAGGCAGGCGTAGCGCAGACTTGTGCAGAATCTGAATTCAGCAAGAGGAGGGCGAGCTGTCCTGACCTTTTAACTGATGACTCTTTAATGAAGCGTGAGCTCAGTTCCTCCCAAATCCAAACAAAGAAACCTAAACTTCGCCATGACAGAGTAGTGGTACCGCACCACTACTCATGACAGCTATTGATTAGTGAAACCTCCAATTTCATAAAGACAGGTAATGGGTTGCTTTTGCTTCAGAAGGAGGCAACACAATAAAAGCCAATTACTCACAGACAAACTGACTGCCTGGCTGTTGTTTACCATCAGGCTGAAAAATGAGGATTCACCTCCACTGTGGCGTGTTGACAGGAGATCTGTTTAGACTTCATCACCTTTTACAGACTCCAGGCAGTGTTCATCTCTACAGTGCAACAGTGTAATAGCTTTAGTTTGTATTTTTATTTGATTGCACTTGTTGTTGCTGGCAGCCTTTTACCCCAAACTTGGCTTTCAGTAGAGAAGTGTAGAAACTCTTCAATGTGTCAGTTGTCAACAGCAAAGTGCAACACTGCGGCTAATAAGCTGGCTAATAAGCACTGTGGAGCTGAAATGTATTAAACTGATCTGATGTAATGAATGGCGGCTTCATAACAAATGTAACACCACGCTACAGCATGACATGGAGTTCCCAAAGTAATCATTTGCAGCCTATTCAAATAAATGTATGTATATTTTGCCCCTTCCCATTGCTAATAGATATTGTACAGTGGCGATTCATCCTTTGTGAAGTGCACTCAGCATATTGTGGGAGCCTAACTGGTGTGCATATATTTGCATCTGTGTACTGTAAGCATGGTCCCAAGCACGCACACCTGCACATGTTAATGTTCGGGTTCTGATGGTGAAGGAGATAAGCTGGTCTCTCCGCCTCGGAGCTAAAAATGCACAAAACGCTCCAATGACATGAGTCATACTCAGATTCACTGCTTCATTAAACTGGGTTAGTGTGGCCGTGTCCTCTTCGTTGAATTACAGATCTGGTGCAGCGGAAAACACTTGCAGCTTGCAAGCTACAGGATGGAAAATTGTTATTTTCAGCAAGTGCATTAGCAAATAATGTATCGCGGCATGCACCTGCGCTTAATATCAATATTGCTGAGATATCCCTGAGAGTGACTTCATCAGCTGAATGAAGCTAATATATTGGCAGTTTTAAATACAGTATTTTGCATGTATTTTGGTTTCAGGTGGCCAGTCTTCTATCACAGGGCTAACACATAGACAACAATACACACACACACAGTAGTTGAGAATAGCCAAGTTAGTGGATTTAGCCTTAAGCACTGAGTCGCACTTCTTTTTTAATTCATACTTATTATATATGTTTCAAATGTTTAAAGTTACTGTCAACTGTCAGAAATTAAATCGGCAACTGTTTTGGAAAAGAAATAAATTAATTGTTTAAGCTTCTCACACGTGAGGATTTGTTTTGTCTTATGTGATGTAATTATAAAATTTTGACAGACATTTTTCACTATTTTAAGAAATTTTTGAACATTAAATGATTAACCGAGAAGATAACCGATAATGAAAGTGATCATGATGCAAAACAAATTTGTGGGATCATTGCCAAAATATTCAGGGTAAATGTTTGTTTCTCCAAAACCAGTAGGGGAAAAGGCAGGACTCTATTGTTTTAATGTCTCGATCATCTTGCTGGATTTTAATTTCAAATAATGGACTGACAAAACTGCTGATGTGAACCCAAGAGGTTTCACAGTGAAGGAAGTCAATGCTCTGAATTTGTTTTGGAGAAAAAGAACAAACACATTTAAGTTCTTGTCTTCTTTTGTTGAGGCAAAGCACCTAAGTGAAACTCAGTGCAGTGTTTCCTCTCATGAACTCAATTATATGCAAGTGTTTGTGCATCAAAGAAAATAGCTCTAAAATATGAATTACAGTATTAGCCTCAAAATGCCAACCTTGTCAGGCTCTACTACTGATGAAATTCTGATCAGCCGTGGTGCTGAGTTTGCCCACATAACAAGAACCTGGTTCTGCAGGTAAACCTACTTCTGTAGCGACAAATCAAGACAATGCAACAAATTATGAAAGAGGAGACAGAACTAGTATGGAAAGACTACATAACATAGAAAATGTAGTACACATATATGCAATGCGTTCAGTGTGTTTGCCTGTTTCTTATCAGCTGTGTCAACATAAACAACCTATAGTAAATTTACCTGAAACAGTTCCCTCGTACTGTAACAAACCACATCTTCACATGAAAGAAAATCCAAAGGATTAAACACACAGAGAAATGCAGAATCCAATATGTGCAATGCAAACATCTTCCTGATTATAAAGCCAATAAAAAAGTGAGCCTATATTATTAACTCCACCAGAAAAAGGCTCAATGGGGTTTGAAGCTCAGTATCTACAAAGAGGTTTACAGCAGGAAGCTTTCATCAAAACGTCTTTCAGAGAAATATCTATAATCCACTAAAACATTACATAACACTTAAAAAGACCAAATTGAAAAAACACAATATGGTGGATTTAAAAAGAAAAGTTCCATCTGTTTGAATGGTTACCAGCTCAGAGTTATGTGTCGGTGCATAACGAAAGACTCTTCAAGAAAGATGAAACACTGCGACGTTCCCTCACGCCTGTCAAATCCTAGAAATTAATTTAAAAGCAGGGGGAACAAACTGACATGCAAAATTGAGCTGAACTGGGTCATTTTGCAAGATAGCGTCAAGTAGCTAACACCCCCACCCACCTATCTTGTTAAATCCTTAAAAGTGATTTGGACAACTAAGAGCCCGTAAAAATGTCACTGCTTTGGCCAGGGAGCAGAGATGCCGCCGCACTGCTGGCTTTGGTGTCCCAGTTCCTCCTTGATTACACATTAACCGAATACAAAAACTATGAGCTCTGGCACTTCACATGTTTCTCCAGAGAGTCATTCATTTTCCAGCACTCACAAGTAACTCCGTGTGGCCCAAATTTGAATTCTTAATACGGCAGGGTAACGCTACTCCAGCGTGTAATTGGGAATCCAATCAGTGAGCCAGAATGATTGTGTGCACAGATGTCTGCAGCACCGGATCCAAAATGCCTTAGCTGGGCACGTGTGGGTGTGCAAATGTGAGGGCATACTTTATGTTGGTGCACATGTGAAACTGAAATAGACAGAAATTACAGGAGTGTTGAGTGGGGAAAATTGAATGCAAACAAGACTAGTGTTTTCTGCATGTGAGAGTACAGCCCGGCTTATCATGCTTTAGCATAACTGCAGCATGATGCATTAAGATGTCTGCTGGGCTATATGTCATTAGCCCGTGTAAAACAGCAGGCTACTTGCATAACAGCAAATTTCATATCTCTATCACATTAAAGACTGGATGAAGTCTGTGTGAAATTCCGTCCTTCCGCTTCCGCTGTCAAAGCAGCAGAACAAGACTCACTTTAGCAAAGTTTAATTGATAAATGTGAAGCTTGATAGCGTTTGACTTGAAGGCAAAAAGCAGATGCTGGTTCAGACTGGATGTGCTTAATGTTCAAGTCAGAGTCTTCACTCTAATCAGAATAATTCAGCACATAAAGAGGTTTTCTCTGACACATGTTCAGGTCTTATTTTAGCTTTGTACTCTTACCAAGTGGCCGTCTCAGACAGGTAATCTACCAGTGAAACGAGGTTAACGATTGTAAGAAAGCCGTTAAATAGTAATTTGGGTGCTGTTGCCCAAGATGCTGCATACGTATTTGCACAATGTCCATCCTTGGATCCTTTTTCTCCCCCTCTTCTGTTCTCTCTTCAGTGTGATTATGGAACAGCGGGACCCACTCAAACTGAAAGACAGCTGTGATGAAGTAGATCTCATTAGCAGTCCCTCCTTTAAGATACAGCCTCGATCTGACACTTCTCCTCCAAACGCATAATAAGGAAGGCTGCACAGCGGCGAGGACTACCTGTGTTACAGTTTGGCTGTTAGGGGGAAGGCGGAGGAGGACATAAATGTTTCAAATTTGCCTGCAGCACAGTAAAAAGATAACAAATATCACTCTGCACCTTAAAAAGATAAAACCACAAAAATTCCTTACAAATTGGGCAAAAATCAAAAATCTATGTTTTGCAGAGAGGAGTAGCATTTTCACTGTTGGTATTCAGAAAAGTTTTAAAATACAACATCGTATGAATACATATGGGATTTCCATATAAATGACTTTCTTCCCCTGCCCAGATCTCTATCTCTTTATTCTGCTGCCAAGAGATGAATCCTTCCTTCATTTATCTTTAATTGGAATTCCAATATGAACTTGTTATCCTTCAGAGGTCCCTTTATGTCTCCATCCGTGCACTCAACTTTCTGGGGGTGACATTAGAAGCTTTGCTCGGCTACTACATTATGCATCGAACCGACCACACATCCACCACCAATAAGATGCTAAATTAGAATTAATATCATCTGAAAGACTAATTTGGCTATCGCTTGATTAATTTCCCGCTCCGCTTAACGCATTTTTATTCCCTCCCAGAATTAGAAATAGTTTAAAGATTTTAACATGATAATGGTGGGTAAAACAAAATATCCCTTTCAAACAGGTTACACAATATAATTATCAGCATCATTCATCAACCTCCGCTGTCCTATCTAACCATTTTTGGTTCTCCTCTTGAATCCTGCTATAAGTTACAAACGGTCACTAGATTGGAATATTTTATATGATAAAATGCATTCTGGTTCTCCTGGTCATACTGTAACTGTGATACTGGTAGTTATATTGTCCCCAATTTTTTCCTGTTCTTGTGGACTTACGAAACGTCAGCCATGTCCACAAGTCCACATCAAAGTCCACATTTAGCCAACTACAGGCCAAGCGGCCATATATCAGTGTTGGGTGTTGACTTTAAACTTGGTTTAAAATTTTTATTTCTCCATACAATTAAATATTCATGAATAAGTAAACAACAATATAATCAACAACATCTTTCTGTGTATTTATTTAAGGGTTTAACACTGAAGAACTCAGATAGTCTCCTTCACATGGACTGTGTGGGTGAGGTTTGCTCCGATTTGATTGACAGTGACCAAACAACCCACCAAATGTCATCAGATTCTGAATCAAATGTTGCTAAACTCTGATTGGTGCACAAGTATATGTGCTTTTCCACGGGATAGAGAGCCACGTCATTGCGTCACTGTTTATGTCTGTATACGTCTCCGCTTTCCCAGCAACACTAGAGGCAACTTCAAGCAAAACAATAGCTGACTACATGGCACAAGTGTTGCTCCTGGCTTTGCGAGTGTACATAGGCATCCAAACATGATTGGTCCAACGTATTTGTGCTGCTCGGCGTTAATTGCTATGGACGGTGATTACGTTAAATTATCGCGCTGGATTTGCTCGAATGCCGGCTTTGTTCAGTGCAATTGATTTTGCGTACATTCAGCTCTGGTTTTTAAAAAATGGCAGTTTTTGTTCATCTTGGTTGGTCGCAATAAAGCCGCCCCCAGCCCCTGACGTAAGCGGTTCTTGGTTCTAGCCCAGCAAAGAGATGGTGCCACTCTGGAACCAGTTTTCGTAGCCTGGAGCCGGTTCTTTTGCTGTCAAAATGCAAAGAACTGGTCCCAAATTATGCACCAGCCCAAAACCAGCACTCAAACTGCCTTGGTGGAAAAGGGGTATTAGTGAAAATCTAAATATTTGTTGGTGCCACACTGGTGTGGCTGAAGTCACAGGTCTTATTTTATTTAAATTTTTTTAAATGCGGCAGTTAATGTTAATGCCTCTGTGGACCTTTGGCTCCTTATATGTGCAGATCTTACCCCCATCAGAGCCGGCGTGTGGGTGCGCTAGACTGGTACAGGCTAAAGTGAGCCAACATAAGGGAAATACAGGTTTTAAAAGAGTCAGATTAAGTCTGGTCTACAATGAAGTGAAGGTGTGACAGCTTATCCTGATGCAACACGCAAAATGCATAAAGAAAAAAAAATGTCTTAGTGTGAATCATCTGATCGACTGCAACAGTAAATCCCACTGTGCATGCTCTAAACAACACAAACACAAACAAATCTGCAAAACCTTGAAGGGAAATTCCAGTTTCATACGGCCTGGTTCTTACCTTCATAGTTTTGGCAATGATTTCTATCAATAACAACATCATGTTAAATGCTAAGATCTGGTAACACAGTGATGTCACTGAAAACTAGTCCTGTAAAACTGTAACTCACTTTTGGTTTTACCTCCAAATAACAGAGGTTTAGATATTTTTTCTTCTATACGTCTACTTGCAGCCCCTCGTCTTTTTTTGAAGGCCCGAAGAGATAAACTATGCAGTATTTCACAAGACAAAAGCAAAAGTTAAAGTCTGAAAAAACCATCTCACAAAACCACAGAGGAGAACCTCTTGTGGCGGGGGCCATGCCACTTGTGTTTGTTGCCCTGACAGACGTTGTTGTAGCGGTTAATTTGGAGGGTAACAAAAACCATGGTCATGCCTACAAAAATAAATTGCAATAAACTGAAATTATCCTTTGAAGATGTCCTTGACATGTGCAGCTGAATGGTATTCACTTACTGCAGGTCTCCTCTGCCTCATCAGAGCCGTCGGGACACTCTGGTTCCCCGTCGCATCGCCAGCGTCCCGGGACACACTGGCCATTTAAGCAGGCGAACTCTGCGGGGGCACATGTCTTCCTGGCTGCTCAGAGAGAAAGAAACACAGAATAGAAAGTGTGAACAGTGAAGACAATGTGACAGATGAGAGAACGGTCAGTCATGAAACTAGTCACCTCATCACAGCAAGCATCCCTCTCATCAGGACATCAGGCTCGTCATCTCTCACTTGATTCATTTGCAGCACTCTCCACTGCGCTCCCCCCTGATATCCCGAACTAATTATCTCCACTTTCCATATTTTCTTGACTTTTAATCTGTTAACCCACCCCCACCATCCCCGTCTGCCTCCCCTATCTCCATCTGTTGGTCTCCAAAAGTTTAATCTCTCCTTCAGGTTTTCCATCTCAGAGGAGTGAAATAGATGCAGATTGCTGAGCACTGCGAGCTATGGGATGTTAAACCTTTTACCTCCCAAACCTGTTTACAACAGAAAGCCACAAGCCAGCAAGGGCTGATAAACGCATCAAGCGTGCTGAGACTTGGAAATAAAAAAATAAATAAAAACGTGTCAGGAAAAAAAGGTCTGTTTAAGCAGAAAGAAGAAAACTGAGAATGATCTAAATTTTCGTGCAACAGCCCAGAGCTTATCACAGTTGCTACCCAAATCTTACTAACCCGCTGTGTTCAAAGAGAAACATGTTCTTCACATGCTCTCCACCTGTAGCAACTAGGCTGCAGGCTCGGCCAGAGAGCGAGAAGCAGACAGAGGTCAGAGCCATTCAATTTCCTCAGCCTGTTACTCCTGGAGGACCTGCAGTGCAGTCAAATAAATCACAGGCTAAAAGGCCCTCAGCTGAGCTCTCCAGTGTTGTTGCACAGCCACAACTGTTCCTAAGCTGGCCCCATGTTGGCTCTGATTCTTTAAATTAGAGCGTTTAGAGATGTGCGGGGAGCTTAAGCTTAGCTGAGGGGCTGTAAGGAAAGAGAGCAGGCAGGCAGAGTCTTTCTTTGCTGCGTGCACACTGATCCAACTCCTGCTCTTTCCTGACCTTTGTATCAAAAGGGCAAAAAAAGTTTGAAAGTAGCATTAGTTTGAAGATAGCGGAGGAGTTATACTTTAACTTAGTCCAAATGGGCTGCATCACACAACTTGGTTACAACGTGAGGCTGCTTGCATGTTGTATCATATGTTATATTTTTGTATTTTTTAATGAAAATCTCTAATGTAACTCTCTTCATTTAAATCCTTAGTTAGCACTGGCTATCTTTCCCAAAGATCCCCCATGCTGCACTTGATGTAATGTCACTTTCTGTGTCAATGTGTTGATTACAGTCAATGTTTTTAGGCTGTAGCATAAGTGGAGATGGTGCCACTGAACAAAGTGGCAAAGTACAGTCAGCTGGTGCAACAGGCTGCTAAAACAATGTTTAATCTGTGTCTTCAATTGAATCAACTGCATTGTCCTTTACTGTATCAATGTTTGATTGATTCAACTGTACTGTCTTACCTGTACTACCTAGTGGACACAAGTGGGCATTTTGAAAAGTGGGGGGGACATGACCAACTATAGACCCTTGTTCGTTTTCACTTTCCTGTCTCGTTTCCTCTGGCTGTCTTTCAACACGCATAAAACCCCAATGAAATCTAATCATCACATTTACAGTATGGGTCACTTAAGCGTTACCTATGATGTGATTGTAAGTCTTGTTACTGCAGTCCAGCAGCGACAGTACAGGATAGCCCACCACAGAGGAGCACTCGGATTAGAAACTGCTTGTCTTCAATTCCAAATCTTGTTTAATTGCCCCATTCTCAATTATCTCCTGTGTCACAGTGCCAAAGTCAAAACGATAAAGGCTGATCTTGGCTTGTTGACGCTGTCAAAACCACAATCAGCGAGCCTCGTTTAGATTCACTTCAAAAATGTCAATTAATGTTCTTTCTCTCCTTCTTCCTGCAAAATGTAACAAACTCACCCCATTAAGCTACCGAGACAAACATTCCCTCTCCTTCCTTTGTTCCTTCAGGTCTCTCCCTTCACGCTCTTAAGTTTTCCACCACAAAAAAAAAAAACAAACTTATATTAAATTATACATATTTTTCATTGTTATTTTTCTTAGATCACATAAAGTGTGTGCGTTTTCCGGAGTGCAGCTTAAGTGCCACTTGTGTCCTCATTAGAGAGCAGGAATGTGGGCCTTTGTTAAAGGTGAAGACAGATGATTATGGGGTAAACAAGGATTGTGACATCCATTTAACCAACACCTCCCTCAAGTGTACACACTTGTTAGTGGTGCGCTCACATTATAACCCCCCCCCAACCAACTCTGAGCACACATGCTTCACATACTGCGTGCATATTTTCAAAACCTATTTAGCACTCATGAAGGTAGGCGTGGTGGTGTAAGAGAGCGAGAGACACACCGACAGACCCAGAGGCATAATACCAGGTTTAAAGTCAACAGAATAATTAGATTCATAACATCCTACAAGTCCTGGAAGATACAACACATTAAAATTCTTATTCAATTAATTAATTGATATGACTCCCATGAGATGAGCAAAGAGAGAGCTGAGGACAGAATTGAGAACCTAAGGCAAAGCAGAATGTGCTCAAGACTTTATTTGATTGCACGACAAAGACCTTACAAATCTCACATTGATCCGGTTCGTGGCCTCTGCGGGTCAGATTGTGCCCACGTTGGTGCAGTCTCTCTGAGCTTCTTACCCAATCTAAGTGAGTTTGCTACTCATTTCAGGGAAGGTCTACAGGGACCATGGTTCACTTGGCAATAATTACCTAGGCCAGCTCATGCCATGTGCTTGGAATTACTTTCTGTTGTAATTAGGAGAGGTTTTAAAATGTTAGGCTCGTGGGGGGGGGGACAGAAGGAGAAGAAAGCGAGTCTTTAGATAGGAAGCCAGAGAAAAAACAGAAGTGAGTAATAGCAGCAGAGATGGGGAGTGACATACACAGTAATAACGCTTTATGGAATCCTAATGGAAAGTGTGATACTGAATAAAAACTGGCAACATTACTGTAGATGGTAGGAATAGCACTTACTGAATGTTAATCCCTGTGACATGCACTCCACGCATGTAAACCCACTCACTGGCACAGACTCACTCTCTCTCACACACACACACACACACACTGTGTCTGCCTGTTTGACTATAAATGGTAGACTTTTACACAGAGACCCAGCTCTGGTAGATCTGAGAAAAATCTAAGAAAAAAACAAAAACAATAGCAATTCAGTGTTGTGTGAGTCACCTATTGTGAGCATTACAAAATGGATGTGACACAGACAGAACCAGGGCCTTGCACAGGAGAGTTCACTCAGCCATGTTATGTCTCCTAGAGGAGGTACAGTGGGAAGGAGCTCCACGCTCCGACAACCCCACCTGGAGCCTTCTCCTCTGGGGGCCGATGTTTTCTTAGCCTCTAAATCAGGATTCGTCAACTAGCGGCCACATCCGGACCGCCAAAGCTTCCCATCTGGCCCGCAGAATATAAATGAACTCAGAAAATGTGAGGATGAAAGGAATGCACTCCGGAATTTAGGGTAACTAGCACTATTTTTCCTTTCTTTTGAAGCAACCCAAAAATAGTTCTAACATGATTATATTAGGAATGATTTACCAACACCAAATAGATGTGCGTAAGGCAATATCCAGCTTTCAAGATGGCAATTTTTCTGTGACGGGCCTCTGACTGCTCAGGGTCAGACTCTTTGAAAGTTGCATGACTTGTGTAATGGTAGTGCCTAAGATTGTATTCTTTTGCAACAGCGATCATTTCATTGCAAATTAGGCATACAGGCTGGCATGATGAATGCATCAGTCCATTCTTCATTAAAGCTGCGGTTTACCACGTCAACTTTCCTCTTCAGCCTCTTTGAGAGAGACATTTTGCGTGTGTCAAACTATTAAAAAGAGTTTTCTTCCTGCTTCTTGCAAGCGTTTTTTACCAATCAGGACACTGATAACGTCAAAACCTGCCAATCAGGACTGCATTCTGCAATTGCGTTTCATATGTTAAGTGTCTAGCTTTCATTATGGATATTCCATGTTTTTTAGGAGTCCGTTTACACTCATTTAGACTAACTAGACTCATATATATATATATATAAAAATTCCCCTCTCGCCCCTGCTGGCAGTCTATTCCTCCTTCAAGCATGGGTTAACTTCACATTGTCTGCTTTGAAAAATTCTGGCCCTTGGACAAATGTAGTTGATTACCCCCTTGACTATTTAGAGCAATATTCAAAAGGTATTAATTATTGGCACAAAATACCAAATAGGAAGCCTCAAAATGTCATACTAGTCAAACCTGTAAATATCTATGTGTGATCCTGGATGTAATTCTTAATGCAACCTGTCAAGAACTGAGCTCACTCAATCATTCAGTGATGTTCAAGAGCAGAGCAGCAGCCTTCAGTCATCTGACATTCACAAACACACACACGCACACACACACACTCCCTAACCCCCTGAAGAAACCTTTTATTTTACCATGAAGGATATTAATGACAGCTCTTTCCATTTGGTGGCCTTGAGAAGCATAATAGGTAATGCAGTGATAAGCACATTCTCCTGGGCATCAGAAGACAAATGGCCTCATTAGCTCAGAGTGAAGTAGGGGAGTGTTGTCGAAGCAGGAAACATAATGTATCCTGTTGGCTTAAACCGGCATGTAAAAGACTAAACCTTCCAAAATTAATGGCATATCATGTTAGCATACAAAGTACTGGGACAAGCGGTTCTTGAAATTGCTTTTGCAAATGATTATAGATTTTAATTAGGCTAATTTGAGTGTTGAGGTTTGCTAGAAGTGCCAGATACACAGGTAGAAGCTCTCCAATTGTCTATATTTTAATGTATCCGTTACTGTATACCTACAGTAGAAGCTCCACATAACTGTCTTATAAGTATTTCACCTGTTGATTCCGTCCAGGTAACTGTCAATAGAGGGAGTCACTGTGTATTTTCTCCCATCAGTCAGGCCTATATGGAGAGCAGCGAGCCAGTGGAACCAACAGGAAGACAAAAAGCCAAATGGGCTGAGCTCTAACTCAGCGCTGGTTGATAGAGTATTGATCTAGCAATACCGAGCCACAGAGTAGTGGCATCTACAGATTAAATCTCGCTCTCTCCCTCTCTTGATATACCTTTTTGCCCTTTAGGACAAAATTAACAAATCAAACATTAAAGATAACAAAGGGAATGGTATCAGATTGCTTACTCTCCTATGGTAAACCCAAATTGGGCTGCAAACTTAATCACATGTAATTGTTTAATCCATGACCCATTCTTGTTTTTCCCTTTATCCATATTGAGGGTGATGCGTGATTTAGGGATATAAAAATACAATTCTTAACTTGAATCCGATTGGAAGGTGTGCATTATTTTTTGACATCTGGTCTGATGGTTAGGTCCTTTTCACCATTCTCAATATGCATAGTCATATTGACAAACTTGAGGGTGTAGGCAGTGGGGAAGGACCCAAATACAGACAGCAGGAGTAGGTGTGATATTTATTAAACAAAGACTACAGGTAAGTAAAGTCCAAACGCCACACAAATAACATCCAGGCAGGGGAGAAGCAGAAACACACACAGACATGCGCAACTCAGAAACCACATGCAACGACAATGAATGCGACAATCAACGTGTTTGCAAACCTGCTTGCTTCAAATTGCCCTGTGTTGGATGGGTTAAGTGTTTTGAATGGAACTGAATCGAAAAGTGGTCTTGATAAATATCCTTACTCCGCCGCCTGTCATTACTTTGCTTAATATGAACATCAATAAATCAGCAACACTACGGCCATATTTAGGTAACCCACGAAGCCTGCAATCAGCTCTGCATTAGAGCTGCAATGATTACGCGATTAATCGATTAGTAGGCAGAAAACTACTGTAATCAGCAACTATTTTGATAATCGACTAATCATTTAAGTTATTTTTAAAGCAAAAACTCCAAAATGTAACGAAAATCTTCCCCTTTTCTTGGTCTTGTATTACAATAAATTGAATACATTTGGCATTTGGCTTATTGGTCAGACAAACGGACATTTGATGAAGTCATCACATGTTGCAATTTCACTGTTTTTCAATTTATAGACCAAACAATTTATCGTTTACTTGAGAAAATAATCAACAGATTAATTCATAACAATGTCAGAGCCGAATGCCAGAGGTAAAGGAGGCTACTTGGTGCTGTTCACAGCCCAGCGTTCCTTCTGACCTTGTGTACTGATCAAAGACATACTGTGCTAATTATAGCTCTTAGCCAGCTAAAAGACATATTTTCCCTCCCTCTGTCAGGTCACATTGGCAAAAACACCTCCTGACCAAGGAGGAGACCGGGCGGCCTCAGCTAGCAGAGCTCCTTAGTTCCTCCGAGGCAGCCTGACAATGATTTATACTGAAGATGTTTGGTTCCGCTTGGCTAAACCCCCAAGAGGTTTACCTCGATGCCTGACGTATGGCAGAGCAATATCAGACAGCGGTACAGGTGGCTGTACACCGGCGTCTGTGAGGAGGCAACAGGACGTCGACATTCAGAACAACTCTTGATTTATCAATCTGTTTTCAAGCTTCGGTGCAATTTTTTTTTTTTGTTCCTGCTCATGTGGCAGTCCACTTCCTTTCGCTCTGCGTGCTCATATGGAGCATGGACGTGGGTGGACACGAACACACGCAAACACACACACAAAAGATACACAGCACAGAGGGGTGAAATCAAACGGACAAAGATTGCTGAGATAACACATACATTGGTGTTTACAAGAAAAGCTTGCCACTGCTCTGACTGTCAGCAAATACGCAAACATATACGCACACACACACACACATGAATATCCCTGCCCTTCACTGCATGATGCTCACGCCATGTGTCTGACCTTCTGCTACTCTCCTTTTTTCCTGTCTTTGCTGATTTAGAGAAGCAAATTTTGCTTGATATAGAACCATATGTCAACATTTTCATCCTACAGCCTGGCGTCTTCACTGCGACACACTGTTCCATTATATCAACTTCAGTAGCCAAAGCTACAGAGGGCTCTACACAGTCAAACAAACTGAACCGTTCATGAAATTAAACCCAAGTTTTGATTATTTTTGTTATTTATGGTTGGTGTATTTTCAGCAATAGCCATTCAATGTATTTACATTCTGTAATTACCGCTCTATATAGTACTTTTCACTGTTAATTTTCTCTCATTGATATAGCTTCACTGTTTACTGTTCACTCTCCAAACTCCATATAAGAGCTGTATTAAGTTACTGCAAACTTAACATTTCCTACTGCCACTGCTTCACATTTAAAGCATTTAACAGGCCAAACATGGTGCAGCTTTTATTGTGAAGCAGTTATGGGAAACTAAGCTCATCTAGTCACTCCAGCATCTCTGCATTTTGTGACACTGAGCAAGAACGACCGGCCACCGTGAAATGTTAGGTGAAGGGCTGCAGGCAACTCAACCCTAACTCCTCAGCTAAATAACAACTCCAAGTTGAACCCATAATAACTGTGGCTTTCAATCAAATTATCAGTTATGGAAATAAAAGACATAGACCAGACACGGCCACTGTATTCAACACAGAGGAGCAATGAAACCTGTTGAGCTCAATGACGTGTTTGGTTGATGTAGAAACGTTCTGGACATCTTGCAGGTCACTGTGATTCACGGTAGGCTGCTGAATGAACTGACCTACATTAGAGAACTATACTTACACAAGTTTAATTCCACTATATTGGCCATTATATACCTATATAGCCAGACATGCATTAAGCTGCTGTAACTTGAATATTTTAATTTTCTGCTATTGTGAACTGTCACTGTGCAGAATGGCACCCATATCAACAAGGAGGCATCAGGTAGACCAGCAAGAAACATAAGATCAGAATGTAAGAAGTGAGACGAGAACAGAGAGAGGGAGGTGATTCAGATAATATACCGCACATGTCAGAGTGTATTGTACCTCCTTTACAGCTTACGTACAGTATATCTAAAGCTTCCCCAGTGATGCAACCTAGCTGTAATGTCATCCAACCCTAGGTAATTACCACTTCTGCTGGAAAGTCTAACCAAGATTCAGCCAGGAATGTTACATCCCGTTATGCATTTAAAACAATTGTTGTACCAGTGCTCACGCGTTACATGTTTCGCGGTACCGGTTCTGCTCTCTTGGGTGTTCTCTGTATGGATTCCAGCAGCCTATTAATGATTGAGCGGGGAGCACAAACAAACCCCAAGAGTGTCAGAAGAGAGCCAAGCAGACGCATAAGATATGAAAGACAGCTTCAAGCGAAACGCCTCCAGAAACAGACGACAGGAGCCACACTGAAGGAAGGGTGTGATGGTGGAGGGAGTAAACAGCTCAACCAGTCCGCAGCAGAGCAGCCAGGTACAAACTGCAGGGATACACCTAATATGAACTGCCTTGTTTCATGTGCTGAAAGTGATTCATGTTTCAGCTGGCTGCTGTGGCCAAGGTCCTGCCTGAACTAGGGTAATCTTTCTATGATCTATCATTCAACTGGGCCCTCGAAATATATAAAATTACCCAGCATTTTATTGGGAAACCTGTGCTTGGAGTGGAATAAAGCATTTTGGCAGAGGAATCTAATAATGGTGGGCAGTGGCGGAAGGATGTCAAGGTTTTAACAGTGGGTGTTTGCAGGAACCAGCCCCTACTGCTCTTTCTTAATCCATGGCAAGGGTCAGACAATGTGTACTTTCCCCCAGTTGGAGCTAGTGTGTGCGTGCACCCCCAAAATCCTAACCTTTATGAGCAGACCAACAAGAATCTTCCTAATTAAACTAATCCTGCTAGACAGATGGTCGGGCCTCTTGTGGTAAGATAAAATGTTTGGAAGCTTTATTGTGATGAAAGCCCGATTCTCTGACAAGTTCACACACAAAATCGCAATTCAAATTTCAAAAGGGATTAAAAGCATTACTGAAGCAGCCTTTGCATATATTGTCAAAGAAATGCAATTAAGCGAACATCTACAGCGGGCAATCTTCCAACTGCCGTGCCATCTGAATGAAAAGGTACAAGCTGGATGGAGGTCTGTCACCTGCCCCACAGCTTTTGGTAACAAAGTCTCCCTGCTCTAGAAAACAAGGAGATGCACAATTTGAGGACGGGTCCATCATCCAAACAGCTGACACCTCCTCCACTGCTGCTGCTGCTCTTCCCTCCAGAGCTTCTCCTGCACGCTTCAGTGGAAATAACTCCAAATCACTGCAGCAGCCAGATGCTCCTTCTGCCTGGCCTCCACAGTGTGCAGCCTGGAGTTCAAACCAAGATCCTGCTGAATGTCACTTACATATTCCGCAGAGTTTTTACCCTTCTGATGAGTCCTGAGGTCTTGTGTTTCTCATCACAATCACAGCAGTCTACCCAGACCTTTTCCCCAGAGATATATTGATCACGCTCCTTGATTTGAACCTTTAATGATTCAGGGAAGCTTGACTGCACACACATATAATGTTTGTCAGCAATGCTTTGCTTCACATCCAAGCTGTTCAAACCATCTTAAACCTACACCTACAGTCATTTGTACAGTATATCAGCATCTAAGAGAGATATCACATGAATGTAATGTAATGAGGAGAATCCCAAAGTGATTTCCCCCTTTACTTGGACAAACTCCTGTCACTTTCAAGTGTGTGGCTGCACACAGGACACACTCTTCTTAACAATCGTTATCCGTCAGTCAAAAGCAATTATGACTCCAGGACCAAATGGCATCGCTCACCATTGAGGCCTGACTGACACAATCCATAAGATCTGCAACAATTTGTGATGGGAACATTTTATCCCATTTAAACTGAACTACTTCATGCGTCTTGTTCAACTAAGCTAACAAATACTTGAAATTTGAAATTATCAAACGTGCATTGCTGATTGATGAATTTCATGACAACCCATCCAGTAGTTGTCAAGACATTTCACTTATAACCAAAAAAAGTCCACTTCATGGTGGTGCTTGAGGAAAAGTCTGGGGATTCTACAAAGTCAGTGGTGTTCAGAAATGCCTGTACAAAATTTTATGTTGTCTAAAGTGACACAAATTATCTGTCTTTCTCCTGTCACAGTTAAAGTGACAGAAGAAGTTCCCTCCAGCAATATCAAGACACAAATTGATACAGAGAGTAAGATGCTGTTGTAGGAATTATCAGATCCATGATCAGTGCAACTTCTGAATAATCTGTATGGGTGAGTGAGTCCATGAAGTAGTCTATGAATACGACTCATACATGTGTTTGTGTTCATTTCTGGAAAGTCGTTGTAGCTAGATAAACTGTTTTGTTGTAACTAAATTGCTCAACTCTTCTTCTTCTAGTGTTATTTATCCATTACCAAACACCACCACCCTCTGGACTGGAAAAGGGTCAAACCTAATTTGCATGTAGACAGATCTTGTGTCAAAGTCTGTTTCCCCCATGTGTTTCCTATAGCGCTGCCCAACATGGTTGAGTTAGGTCTTAGATTATGTTAAGCATAGGCGTCGAGGAGATTAACTGGTTATGGTCAGGGCTAAGATTAGCTTCAAGTTAAGGTAAGGGGAAATGCAAATCAATCGAGCACTGGGAAGATCAAGATAAATGCGATCAAGATTGTAATCTCGCTGACAGATTTACATGTGTAAATGGGGCATATGATCCATAACAAGGGGGATTTGTCAGTCAGGATTTCTCTGCATTCAGACTGCAGATCTTCGACTATAAAAGCAATCTATGACACTGCATGTGGGCATCACAAAGTATGTCATTACATTCCTGTTACACAACACAGCAAATGAAATACTCTTTAAAAGCCTTCAGAAGCCTTCATATGTATATTCTCACTAATTTCAAGTAGTCTTCCATTATGTATCTTGGCTTTACATTAGGTCTGGATTTAAGAATAAATGCTCAAAAGTGACTTGAATTCTAAGCCACAGACAGCCAGATGCATTAGGAGGCCCTACGGCAGAGTCACTCCTGCACATGGAAATGTGTGCCATGCTAGATTACAATGTCTACCAACCATCTCTCCTTCCTTCTCCCTCTTTTACTTGCAAGGACCTGACTCCAATAGTATGAAACACAATGCCAGCTGCAGGCCGATTTTTTCAGAAAGACCCTCACTGGCCTGAAGACTAAGGCATTCAAATTGCTGTGACAGGGCACTGAGAGCAGGATTTTACATTTCCCACTGCAGACGCAAATTTGCATAACTGTAATACTGCCCGAGGTCAAATTTCTTGTTCTAGAAAATCTACCCCTGGCAACCAGGCAGCGTAATTAAGACAGTCAGATTTTTAGTCCCAGCTGCCTGAACAGTTACATGCATACAACACACACTCACATTCGGCCACTTTTCACCCACACTTCATTCTTTGTCTGTTTTATTGTTTTTCTTCTCCCCTCCCATTAACACAAACAGCACACAGGAGTCAGACAAGAGGAACACAATCTCAGACAGCTATTAATGGGCTCTGTGAGGGCCGATATCCTTTAGTGTGGGCCCGCCAGTTGCCCGATGTCCTATCAAAGAGTCCAGCAGCCACCCACCACAGAAACAGATTACTCAGACCGTGACTAAAGACTTCCCTCTCACCACCAGAGCAGCTGAATGTTAGCAAAGTAGCACAATGTAGCGACTGTACAGGGCAGGCGCATCCCATTAGCTGTTGCTGGTGATGCTTTAAGTTCATATTTTATCAGTGGATTGTGAGAACACCTTGAAGCCCTGAGGGTCAGAGGGGCAAGTGAGGTCTGGATGTTTGCTACCAAGCACATAAAATGACTTGGAGTTGAAAATACTCTGTAAATTATTAATAGTCAAATCCAACCACCACACATTCCTGTCAAAAACACACACCTGTCAAGGTTCTCTCTTCCCTTTTGCAATTCAACACTATACATCTGCATCTGCTGCATACAGTATCAGTATGAGCTGATCTCCAAGTGTCAAAACGCTGAAGGTGACACAGCAACTTCGCTCTTTGATGCGATTTCTCTCATACGTGTAACGCTCAGATGGCTCCATTAAAAGCCCGGCATTTTCAGGTTGGCCTCACTTAAACTAATAGGAGATGGGTGAAGTGATTCTTATTAACTGTTTTCATAAAGCCTTGGTCAAGCCTTAATGGGTTGAGGATATAGCTGCAGTGGTCCACATTCCTAAAGACCAAAATGTCACAGCACAAGGATTTAACACAGCACTGGGTAGATCGATCAAGCAATCCTTTTCATGGGCACCGACTCGAAAAGGTACAAGAAAGTGAGATGGCTTTGGTAGTATAATATTAGCAGCGAACTGAGATTTTGGAGACTCATTTAAAAGCATGTTTAGTCATTTACACTGCTTGGATTTGTTGGCACAGTTTCCGCATTTGCATGGCCATTTTTCCAAACGAATGCGAGCTTGCATATTACGATCATTACCTTTTTTTAACAATGCACTGTGTGCAATATAACTTTGTGTCGCAATAGCAGTTTCCCGTTGCATGAGGCGGTTTAATGAAGGCTTTTTTTCTTTCTGGGGCAATTTTGCTGTTATTTCTACCCTGTAAAAAAATATGTGGTGTCTAGATTCAAAGTAGGCCGCGGTACTGTATGCAAAGGTGAGGTTTCTGCTGTGTGGATACAAACAAATAACCAACCTTTGCTACAAATTAAAAGCTACAGCAAATTACTGATTTTAGAGTAGGTTTGGGAGTCTTGATGTTGGAGGTGGTGGAACAGGTGGATACAACTAAAGCAAACTTCCTTTTGTTGTATCCACCTGTTCCACCTGCTCCATACTTGTATTCAAAAGCATTTTTTAAGCTCCAAATTATTACTTTTTGTTAAAACTCAGTTCAGCAAGATTGTAATTATTGCAGGGATGTCACAAGTGTGTATGCAGTTTATAGGGTTCTTCTTTGTAGGTTGTGTAATACATTGCTGTGCTTATGTAGTGGAGCTTGCTGTTGTATTTTTTGGCTCAATTAAAAAGGTAAGCCTGATTTGCCAACATTTTGACTGATAATTAAATACAGAAAATCTACTTCAAACAGCATTGTAAGTAGAGCAGGAAAGCTGCACCTATGCCAGGTGTTCCCAGAAGTCTGGCTGTCTGATAAGATGAGCAGATGTTCTATAGTGAGTTGGAGCCTCCCGTAAAGATGCTCCGCTTGCCTCCATTCAAGCAAAATGGGTGCCATTGGTGTGTTGTATTCCAGCTAGAGTAAGAGTTTCATCTGTTGCCTTGTTTAGTTTGTGGTCTTGTTGCTGTGGTGTCTGTCCTCCATATATCTCTTTAGAGATTCCCTTTCTGATATTAACATCCAGGTTGGGCAGCGAAAGACAGAAAAGCTCCTTTGACCTTTCTACAGGGGATTTTAATTGGGCAATAAAACGATCTCGACACGGGGTCGTGATAAAATTTATGTCGATAACGATGATAAACTTTGGACATTTTTTACTAGATATGGATAGATCTAACAGCCTATCACAAGCGACTAAATCCAGTCAGATGACTTACCCATTGAAGTGCATTTCCCACTGCAAAAGCATTGTGTGCGCTACCAGTGAAGAAAGTGGATGTACAGGAGATGTCCTCTGGGAAAGATGGAAAAATATGAATGGAACTGAGAAGTAAGAGAGCAACGGTGGAAGGGACCTCGCGTTGAGGAAATTGTTGACAAAAAAAAATAACTCAACGTTAACTATAGGTGCGATGGCTGCGGCCACACAATTACAGTTCTGACTTACCTGGCTCGGCGCTCCTTCCTGGTCCAACAAAAGATTGGGCCGAGGGTGGAGCCAGACTTTTATGCTGAGGCCCCACCCAAGGACTATACCAAGAACTCTGTCAGCTTGGGGGGGGGATTAGGGTTTCTGTAAAGTGGAGTTTTATTGAGGGGTTATGCTGTCCTCCCCTGCAGGTGTTTATTGGTTTGATCTCTTAGTATATAGGTTTCCCTCTGGCCTCATTCAGGAGGTCCATTAGTTAAGTTTACACTTTGGTTTGTTAACTGGTTTGCACAGTAGAGTTAGTTTTGTTTGACCTCTTTTAAGGGCCCTATTGTTTTCAAAGCAGTTTCTTTAGTTATTGATTTTGTTGACTTCGTCACTGAAAATAAATCCCTTTTTGGTACTTAAGCCTGTGTCATCAGTCATCAGTGGATTCCATCCCTAACATGTACCCTTTGTCCAAATCAGGTGTCTTTTATTGTGATGGGTCAAACATATCCTTGAGCTAAAATATTTTATTTTGGTGTGACATCCAGGCCACAATTGGATCCTGTCAGCGTACCTGTTACTGCCCACATGACCAGTATGAGGATCACCATGGAAACTGTGTTTCTCTGGACAGCTGCACCTGTGTGTACAGTGGCGAAGTATTCAGTGTGGGAGAGCTGGTCAAAATCAACTGCAGAACATGGTAATTGATCCTACCTGTTCATTCAAAAAATTGGAATTCCTCCAAAAGCCATAATGTATCAGTTTACATCACTCTATCTTACAGTATCTGTGCTCAGAGTCAGTGGCACTGCAAAGATGAGCAGATCAAACTGAGGACTCAACAAAAAACGTGTTTTTTTTTCTGTGTGAATATTAGAGACATCCCTGAGTGTTTTCTCCTCCTCCACTCCTGTGCCTTGGTTCACGGCAGCAGGGTCGTGTTAGACGGTGACCTGCAGGTGAAACAGAAGTGCCAATGCTGTCAAGAGTGGAGCGCCAAGAGGTGATCAGTGACCCTGCAGTGGTCCAACCTCTCTGCTTACAAGCATATCACTAGCTGTGAGTGCAGAATAAACAATTTTCAAATGTATCCAATAGATTACTAAATCAAAATCAGATCTATTCAGATGTAATACAATATTAATCAGAATCAGCCTTATTGCCAAGTAGGTTTTCACATGCAAGCAATTTGCCTTGGTCTTTTTTTTGTGTAACAATTAACATAGTAAGAAAAATAGAAAAAACTAGTACTGCAAAAGTCAAGAATCGTGCATTTAATTTTTTTACATTTTACATATATTCATTACACAACAAAAAATATGAAAAGTGTGTAAAAACTATGTAAGATATAAATCTGTTTTTAAAATGGATGGAATGTGCAAAATGTTGACTTATTCATCATCTTTTTTGTTTGTCTATTTAAAGCAATTACTGAATCTGATTTCTATGCAAAAAAATTAATCATTTACTAATCTCTTTTGGTGCAGTATCAAGCCCAATTTTAATCTACTCTAGTTACACCTTTTCATCCTAAGTATATACTGGGAGTCACACTGCTCTGTCCCTGATCAGTCAATCATTTCCACAACTTAAAAGGTTGTGTAATGCAAATTACAAACAAATCATTCTTAATAGTATATCTAGCCATGCAGGTAGTTGTTCTTTGCCCAGGTTTTGAGATGCTGTACTGAAATAATGTATCCACCTTTGAGATTTCTGCCTCCACCCCAAATACAATTAAGGTAAATGAAATGCATTTGCGGTGCTCATAGCATTGAAAGGTGACATTTAAAAATGACCACAGCAACATCTCTTTCCAGAATCAATATCAATGTTCTCCAGATAATCGGACTTCACTGCAAACAGTTTTCTCTGAAACTACTTTCCACGGAAGAACAAGTCCCTCTGAAAACTATTGACAGTGCGTTCTGTGGATTATGTACAGTAACTGTTCTTCTTTGCTAAAATAAGCTCTATGTCATTACTACAAAGAAGCTATGATTATGTCAGAATCCCATGTTGATCAGGAGTAGTTTTGTGGAGCTGACATTACTGTTGCTCTAATGTCTAACTCTAATATCAAAATGCTCTCCGAACGTCCTTTGGTATGCTCAATCTGAAATATGTCAGGAACTAATCTGAAGTTTTTCTGTTGAATATCTTATATAGGCTACCCTAGCTAACAAGTCTGATGAAGTGATGTGATGTGCGACACTCAGCCATTAGGATGCAGAGAGGAAACCATTGTTAGGGGCTATCAATAGGACAGGAAGACTTTGAACAGGCCTAGGAAACACCCAGCCTTACAAAAGCTGGATTTCTCCAGGAGAGGAAAGCATTTCATTCTTTGAAAACAGCAGACTAACAGAAACAGCAGGTTTGTAAAATAAGCTTTGTTCAGCTTCACGCTGCTGCTCTTTGTTGTGCATTCAAAAGGACGGCTACATGGCTTATGATGTTCACAAGGGAGGATGTGCGAGTGTACGCAGGCTGTGAATGTCTGTGTGTGTTTGCATTCTGTGAACCTCTGAACCTCCCGGTGCTGGTCGGACATGCATCCCACTGGACCTTACCTAACCAGGACAGTCACGTTTGGGTGTGTGTGCGTGCGTGCGTGAGGGTTGGGGGGGTTGAAGGGCTTCTTATTGACATGATCAACAAGTGCACATGAGTGGCTGGGTTACTGATTACAGGTGATGTTATAGTTTGTTTGTGATAAGACTCTTGCTATAAGCACAAAGTCCTGCCAGGCGCAAATCACTGTAAGCTACTTGATCACATCCTTCCCATCCCTCGCAGGACTACTCCTGCCTCACAGGTAAATACTTTTTCTGGTTTTTAACTGTTTCCTTCTCTTCTTTAAGATGCCCTGAGGAAAACGTTTAGGCTAGTTTTAGTGTAAATTACTGGTATATTGTCTGCATTAATTATGTATTGTAAAACTGACTAACAAAATGACAAATGTCTATGTATGTATGACAGATTGGGAACTCAATTGTCTTATCTTTTCTTATATTGAGTCAGTATGTTACACTGACTATAAACTCTTTATCATTAACCTGTAATTTTATTTAACACACAATAGAGGAAATTGATGAAATGAAAGTTGTTCATTTTTTTACATTTTTGATAAATATGATAAATCACAAGAAATGAAAATAATTTACCCCAAACTCTGATTGTCTGCTCATAATCTTTCTGCAGGTCCGTTGGTGGCGTGTTTTCTGCAGCAGCATCATGAGCGTAGAGTCCAAAAAACCACATGAGCCTCTCTGCTCCAAGTTCAAGGTCGGTGAAATGTTAGCCTTTCCCTGTATTACAAGGTGTAGGGACCAACGCTCATAGCTTCATGTATGGTCTTAGTCATTTAAATTCCATGGTTGGGAACACAAATTGACTTAGCCAAATGTCACAAAACCTGCAATAGTGCTGAGTTGTATAATCTCATTGTAAAACTGCTTTTCTTTAACCTTATCTCTACGTATTTGTCTTGGAATGGAATTTCTATGTCAGCGGTATCTGTGTCCGACAAATGCTACACCTGATGAGGCAGTAAAAACATTAATAATGAAAAAAAGCCTAGTTTTTCACTTGACCAGATAAAACTTTGAGATTTTGACACCAAATGAGATGAAAAGGGTGTTTTTTTTCCTTGCTTGAATGGGAACAGAGCACTGTTAATCACAGACAAGTGCTTAGAGATAAGGTTGATAGTCAGTAATTTGGCAGTTGAAGTGCTTTTTAGGAAGAAAAACAGTGGTATGGCTGCAATGATCTGTATTCATACCATGCAAGTAGATTTTTATTTGTTCAGTTTGTCAATATCGTGACACAGTTACTGACATACTCTCTAATAACAGACTGACCTTGAAAGAAAATAGGACATCATCAGCTCCGAGTAGCAATTCATATTTGCTTAATTTCCTGCAAAATGTCACCAGTCATCCTCAGTAAAGTGCGAAATTTCTCTGCTTATTAAAAAGTAAAAACGTGTATACCTCTGGAGGAACGTTTTGGAGCTTTAAGTGTTTAACTGGCAAGTACTTGCTGTTGTCTAAGCGTGTTCACAGAAATGTCTCTGACCTACAGCCATGTGTGAATCCCTTTTCATCTTTAACTATCTTTGTGGCAAAGGATATGGCTGCACACAAGTAGGATTTAAACTGGGAAAGCAAACAAACTCCAAAAGTGACTTCAAGTAGTTCCAAAAGACTTAAATTGAATTAAATTCTCAAAATAATGTTTCATTCAATTTTGAGGAGATGTTTCTCTTTGTATCATTGTCCTCTTTACCTGCATACATGGTTGAGACAATTGACAAAATATGGTGTGACAACTTGTATACTGTGAGTCCAAAATCCCCTTTCCTTGTAGCTTGTCCACAAACATGATTAAGATATTAAGATACAGTAAGATTTAAACATTAAGTTCTATTCAATTTGAACTAATCTAATTTGATGTAAATGAATGTAAATCCAATCAAGTTTGAAAGAAGGTGAAGTACTATAGGTCTTTAAATGTGTTGTGCGAGCCTCCCATGGGTGATACTACAGCCATTCACCTTTCCCTTAGCATCTGTGCAAGGTGCAATTATATCGTAAAATCCTTTGTATTTTAATCAGCCTCATTCAGATCCAGTGCACAACAAAGTAAATTAATCCTCTCACTGTGAATCATTTAGGAGAGATTATTACCATGGTAATCATTAACAAAAGGCTACATCTGTTCTTGTTTTAGAGACGATAGTCTTCACCCAACAGCTTGTGGTTTGTGTTTGTGTGTTTGCAGCTCTTCCTGGCCTCCATGGCATTTGTATACTTTGCCAAAGCCTTTAGTGGAGCCTATATGAAGAGCTCCATCACCCAGATTGAGAGGCGCTTTGATATTCCCAGCTCCCTCATTGGGGTTATAGATGGCAGCTTCGAAATGGGTATGTGCAGATGTTTGGATGGTAATGTTAAAAAGAAAATTCCACGACATCATGGTATTTTAAAGAATTAATATGTTGAGAGGTGAATATTGGATTTGTGTAGTAGATGAAGTCGCCAATCCTCCCTCTTAAAAGATAAGGTTGAAGTTTTGGGAAATATGCTTTTCCCCTTTTCTTGCCGAGAGTGAGATGAGAAGATTGATACCACTCTCGTGTCTGTATAAGCTAGCACCAGAGCACTGTTAGCTTAGCTTAGCACAAAGACTGGAAACAGGCAGAAACAGCTAGCCTGGCTCTGTCCATGGATAACAAAATAAAATCCACCTCAAGCCCACTAATTAACATCTTATATCTCATTTAAAAAAAAGACGAACAAATTTAATTCTGGTTTTACGGGGGTTGCCAGGACGTTTTTACAATTTGGCTTGTGCATGGGTAAAAGGTATATAGAGGTTCTGGTTACTGGATTTTGTCTGTCTACTGACTCTATTCATATTTAGCGTAGCGACAACAGAGTGGTATCTATCTCATCAAGAAAGTGAATATGTGCTTTTTCCAAAATGTCTATAATAGTATAGAGCTGAATATAATTATAATATAATTTTAATATATATTATAATATTATAATAATAATGTCTATAATAACCATGCCTTTGAGCCAATAATGAATTACGTAATTTTTTTCTTTTTTTCTTTTTTTCTTTCCCAGGCAACCTGTTGGTGATAGCCTTTGTTAGCTACTTTGGTGCTAAGCTCCATCGTCCCAGGCTGATTGCTATTGGCTGTTTGATCATGGCTGTTGGATGTTTCCTCATAGCCCTGCCTCACTTCTTCCAGGGGCTGTTAGTACAGAGTTTCCTTTATCTCTTCTAAATATTTAAGTTTTGTAATAATGCGGCCTTGTCGAGCTATATCCTGCAGTAATGATACACATACAATATTTAATGTGAATCACGTTATATGGTTCTTGGAGGAAGAGCTGCTTTAGAAGCAGAGAAACTCTTAGCATTTAATTGAACCACAATGGGAAGAGTCAAAGAACTGTTAATCTGGCTTACAATATATTAGACTAAAGCCTCCTCCTGCTAAAAACAAGACAAGCGACAAGAGGTATGTCATATCATGAAATTACAGCTAAATGCACGTATTCTAATGTGCACATGATGGGATTAACCTATTTTGACACAAGGCCCTGCTACAAGACAGGGTCAGAAGATTAAGAAACAATGCGTGACCCGCATTAGTTGATCTTGCGCTTTAGTGGGGCAAATTCCTTAACAGATTTTTTAAAGTCTGTTAAGGAATTAAATTCCATAAAGACATTTACTTAATTCTGTCCGAAAGCAGCCGAGCTCTGGGGCTTTTGTTGCCTCTAGGACTCTGGGACCCTGAGTTGTTGTTAAGTAGATATGTTTATTTACAGACACATATGGTATAAACATACCATACCATATTTGCCTTTAGTGTCTGCCTCCTGCAAATTGTGTATGCACACCACATGTTACATACAAACATTAGTGCTCTCACCTAAATTGAACATTTTTGTAGTTTATATTATATGTTCTGTGGTTTCCAAAAAAAATTCTCTTTAAGACATAGATGTTACATTTTCAAAGAGGGATGTAATAATTCCCAATATTTTCCAGGTATAAATATGAGACCAGTGTGTCTCACAGTGCAGATGCCAACAGCACTGAGAGCACCCTGCCCTGTCTATCCAACCACAGCCTGACTGCTGCGGATAGCGTGCCTGATTTAGAGACCAGAACAGGTACATGGCAAACCCATTCAAGATCTCTCAGGTGGGAGGTTTCACTCACTTGTCCATTTTTAGACACGATACCAGATCATCTCATTCATAGATTCAGAGGATGAGCAATGCTCTCGGGAATTTTCAATATTATTAATTTCAGTCAAGTTTTCCTCCCTCAGCTTGTGAAAAGGCAGCCGGCTCCTCCCTGTGGATCTATGTATTAGTGGGAAACATGCTGCGTGGAATCGGAGAGACTCCCATCATGCCTCTGGGTGTGTCCTACCTGGATGACTTCTCCAGAGAAGAGAACACTCCTTTCTATTTGGGTTAGTTACATTTTACTCCCTACTGTCTGTGCTAGTCTTTACGGCATTTTGCACACTTTACACCTGTGTAAGTTTCGACTCTTTACTGTTTGGGTCAGTTACTTTACACTGGTTCAGGGCTTAGCTACATTATTTTCCATCTTTCATCTTAGGTCACATTGATCTCTCACTCTTACTATCAGTCCGCTTACTTATTGTCCCACTACTGGTGTTCTGTTGCTGTTCTGTGTGCCTTTCCTGTATAATCTGGATCATGCTTAATATCACAGTACTAAGAGGACATAACCTTTCTTTCTCTGTTCCTCCATCTGCCAGCCTGTATCCACACAGTGGGAATCTTAGGGCCTATGGTTGGATTCATGCTCGGGTCCTTCCTTGCCAAGCTCTACGTGGACATTGGATTTGTGGATTTAGGTATGGGACTTAAAGTACAGGATGTGTTAATGTGTCACAGCATGCACACTGTAATTTTGGTAGTTATTTAGACAGTTTCTCATCTTGTATAATTAGTGCTTACCAAGGTAGTTAGTTAGTTAGTTAGTGCATGTTAGTAATTGGTTATGAAGCACACACACCAGCCTGCATATATATATATATCTATATACAGCTCTGGAAAAAATTAAGAGACCACTGCAAAATTATCAGTTCTCTGGTGTTACTATTTATAGGTTATCTGTTTGAGTAAAATGAACGTTGGAAAATTTGGAGTGGTCTCTTAATTTTTTCCAGAGCTGTATATATACCGTATATTTTACCAACATTGTGTTGGATTGTACAGTCGAATGAGTTACTTAGGCTATTGTATTGTGATTAAAATAAGCATATCATTTTGTTATAGATTGCTATTTGTTCCCCCCAAAAGGTCATAGTTAAAGAGCAAAATGGCTCTTGAGTGATTACAAATCCTTCAGAGACAAGACATAGTAGGACCTGTTCAATATTTTCTGCATGGATGAGTGCTGTTGGCAGTCCCTGAACAAGAGGACTGAATGTTCCCATCCTCCGGCTAATGTCTAAGCTGTTATGACGAAAAGGGTTAGGGGTTCCCAATGAAAGTCCTATAAACACAATCCCTTACAAAATCTCTTGCTCGTCTTCACGCTCACAGACAGCATCACCATCAACCACAAGGACTCCCGCTGGGTGGGGGCCTGGTGGCTGGGCTTCATAGTGACTGGCATCGTGTTGCTGCTGTCCAGTATCCCATTCTGGTTCCTGCCCAAGTCTTTGCCCAAGCAGGGGCAAGAGCAGAGCCAGAGTAAAAGCACAGAGCTTGCCACGGTGGCAGAGCAGGAGAACTTCCTGCCAGAAGAAAACCATGAGGAGAAGGAGAAACCAGTGAAATTCCAGGAGCTGGCTAAAGGTACCATATAAGCTTTGAAACAGTACAAAACGCTATAAAAGCACTGGGATACATTTAAGGACCGGTGAACGCATAAGACTTCACAGAAAAATTACTTAAAAATTAGGCTTTTAAGTATTTATTTTATGTTTGAGTTTTGTGTTTGTATTTGACATTTCCACAATTAACACCCAATTTATAACAAGTATCTCGGCTACCATGAAGCTCAAATCACATTTCTTCAAAATGGCTTCATCTATGAGCAGCAGAACAACGCATGCCCTAAATGTCAAAGATAGATTTTAGTTTAATCATTAACCAGGTGTAGCCCAGACAAACCAGAGCCCAGACCAGTAACCCTGAATCCTGGACTTGCACTAACTAAACACCATGTATTCTGGGCAAGAGTTGAATGACTCATCAGGACAGAGAAACATGTGGAAACTGTTACTGTCATGCCATAGCACATTACAAAACACTATATCAGACCAACGTAACAGCGTTTCCAAAATGTTTTGCACTTTTGTAAATTATTATTTGAAAGGGATGTTATTTCCAAAAAGCAGCAAAAGGGAACAAAAAATAGTTAGTGTGGGAGTTATATTTGAAAATGAATGTTTGTTTAGGAAATATAGGAACATTTAAATATGTATACGCATACCTTGCTAACTATATGTGTATAAACGTTTGCATTGTGGATGTGTATAGATATAGGTATGTATAATATATGAAATAGAAGGTTTTTTCAACATTCCCATTATTAACAGTACCTCAATAAAACAATTTTACTCTAATTCCTTTGTTCTTTGTTCTTCGCCAGATTTCATTCCATCTCTGAGGAGACTCTTCAGGAACAGCATCTTCTCGCTGCTGATCCTCACCTACCTGGTGTCTGTCAACGGCTTCATTGGCATGATCACCTTCAAGCCCAAGTCTTTGGAGCAAATCTTTGGCCAATCTGCCTCCAAGGCCATTTTTCTCATAGGTAAAGAGCAACAACTGACCTCCATTCACTCTGCGCCTACCGCAGTTTGTAGCCCAAGACAACCGAAACAATGATGTTATTGAAGGGAAGTGTGATTGCTTGTGATAAATTTGACTTGAAATGTAAGCGCTAAGTAGCCTACTGTGGGCTCTTTGTGTGTGTCTATAAAGTAGCACCCTGAGCTATGATTAGCTTTTTATGCTGACAGTGTTATTGTTGGAATATTGATATTTTATAGCCATTGTTCTGCAATCACCTACTATTATGAAACGTAACATTAGAAGAACACCAACTGGCTGCTGCACAGAACAATTTTTAATGCGAAAACCTTATTATTGTTATAGTTGAGGGTGTAGGTAGCGGAGAAAGGACGCAAGCACAGGCAGACTGGAGCAGTTTTGATAAATCATTTGTAGTTACAAACAGGCATGTAGACAAGCCACAGGTAAGAGACATCCACAGGAGCAAAAACAGGATCATGGAATCCGCCAACAAACAGATTAAGTGCTACAATGCACCGACAACTAACTAGGGGAAGCGTCGGCACATAAACACACATCTCATCACCAGAGGATGAGCCACAGGTGAACACCAGACCCTGGTGTCAGCACTCTCACACGCAGGAAACTTAATGTGCCTAGGCTGTGACAATTATGTCTTATCGATTTGACTTCCCCATAAAGTAGCCCTCTAATGCAGTGTTGTTTGGCCTGTTATGTCAGACACAGAGTCTCTTACCAGCACATGAATGCGCCATGGAGAAAGTGACAGACGTTGCAAATGAGCCTGCATGCAACAGTTTACCTAAGTCAGTGATACCCAACCAGATGAATGAATGAATAAATGGTTGAGATAGATAGCTAAGAGTAATGGATATATGGTTCAAATTGTTTCACGGACTGCATGGTTAGAATAACTAGCTTAAAGAATTGGATAAATAAGAAAATAGTTAGGTAAAAGTAACGTTCAAGATATTGCAAAAATATTTGCAACAATATCTTTCATGTAATTAATACTGTTAAATAACACATAGCACGGGTGCTTGAGTTCATCTGACAAGGCTGTGGGGCTACATAAGATGAATAAAATTGGGGCCCTAAGCTAATGTAACTGTTGAACATACCTTAAAGGCATCCATGACATTGTCTCACTAATCTCCCCAATTCCCTTTATTTTTGCAGTCTTCCACAGCTCCCATGCTTATTTGTTACCCAGTGTTTATGACACATTGTTTTTCTTACATTATGGTGATCAGTGGGACATTGTTATTTGATAGTATTACCAGTGTATTCCTCCATTTCATCCCATCCATTCATTCATTCATCCCTTCATTCATCCATCCAGGTACACTGAACGTGCCAGCAGTAGCTTTGGGCATCATCACCGGAGGTTTTGTACTGAAGCGTTTCAAGTTGGGTGTCATCGGAGCAGCCAGGGTGTCAATCGCTGCCTCCATCGGGGCCTTTTGTCTGCTTAGCATTCAGATCTTCATGCACTGTGACAATGCAGAGGTGGCAGGTCTAACGGTCTCATATCAGGGGTAAGCGGCATGAAAACCATCCTTTTAAAAGAAAATTAGTGAAGGGGTGGGTGCATCGCAAAATGTCCTATCACTTTTTTTTTCTTTGATTACGATTTATTTTTCCTAAAATTATGGGTTTACACCACTTCAAAACATGAGAAACACACATGCTACAAAGGCCTAATTGACGCCAAAATTTGCAACAGAAATGTTTTTGACTCCCTCATGAGTTAAGAAGGATCTGCATGGAAATCGGTTTATGCCTCACTGGACCAATGTCCCCTACTCATGCGTGTCTGTTCATGTCTGTGTGCACCAGGCTTCCTGAGGTGTCCTACGACCAACAGACTTTGCTGTCGCAGTGCAACATGGGCTGCTCCTGCTCAATGAAACATTGGGATCCAGTATGCGCCTACAATGGAATGACGTATGCCTCGCCCTGTCTGGCTGGCTGCCAGACCTCCACCGGCACCGGCAAAGAAACTGTAAGACAGCAACTTACATTTCCTCATAGAACTAGATAAGACTGGTAGTTCTTCATACACATAATTTAATTAAACGTCTTGCTGAAACTTGATGAAGATTAAACAGAAACTCAGGAGAGGTCACATTTCCTGCAGAGCTACAGCTGCCAGCATTATCGTTCTGTTTCAAAGTCATATGTTGTGATCATTTTGCACCAACTCAAAAGAAAGGGGGAAACAGCACCGATACCATTTCCTGCTCTGATAGTGGCTCCAAAATACAAGAATGCAGCAGAACCAGACACAGGACATGTTTAGATTTAATATCAATGTATGTTTTAGTATATGCCCATAAGCCCGGCTTTGATTGACATTAAGATATTTAGGCACATTCTATGTGGCTTCTAGACATTTCAGGAAACTATGCCCAGAATTAATTGCATTACATTATCAAACAATAACTTGTGAAATAGAAACTGGATATAGAATAGAAAATAGAACACAAATTGATAAAAAAATTATAATTCTCATAATATTAGTGTTCATATATTTTATAGGTCAAAGTTCCTATAAAACGTATGGCTCATCAGCTCACAATATCAAAGCACTGGATGGAAGACATACCGAAAATGTTGCCAATCTTAGAGCCGCACCAGTAACCATAGGGTCATTAAAATGAAAAGGGTTTGTCCCTTTGAGAGCAACGGGATGTGCTCATAAACCCATATCAGACAAATGTAAATAATAATGTAAAATATAAAATGTTAATCAGTACTTTCATTTTTGAAAACCACCACCCACATTCAAAGGTAACCATTCACATATCTTCCTTCTGGTTCTTTAGGTGTATCAGAACTGTACCTGCATTGGGGAGATGATGGTTCCCGGCATGAACATGTCCACAGTGCCGGGCCAGTGCCCCAGGAAGAGCGACTGTGATCACATATTCAGAATCTACATGGCTTTGTCCGTAATAGGCTCCTTCATTTCTGCCTGTGGGGGAACGCCAGGATATATCGTACTGCTCAGGTTGGACACACTAAAGCTTTTATGGCTGGGTAGAACAATGCCTTCTAGCGTCTTGTTGATTTTTGGCATGTGTAGGATTTTTTTGGCATTAAATGCAAGCATCAACATATGGGGACTTTGTGTGAACTGCTTCTCTAACACTATAGTAGGTAATATAGCATCTTGTGTACTCTTGAAGCTAAAATACTGCTCTCAAGGTCTGATATGATGATGTTTAATCTTCCAGGTCCATACAGAAAGACCTGAAGTCACTGGCTTTGGGTATGCAAACACTCATAGTAAGAACGCTGGGTGAGTACCGAATATTTTGTTATTGTCTTGTTTACCATTAATGGCATTATTTAGCTCACAAGACCATGCATGCATGATTAATGAAATTATTAGTTTTTCATGTGTAAGCACATGTGACTGTGTGTTTTCAGGTGGGATACCCCCTCCCATATATTTCGGAGCACTGATTGACCGAACCTGTTTGAAGTGGGGTACCAAGCAGTGTGGAGGCCGTGGAGCATGTAGACTCTATGATGCTAATGCATTTAGGTACAGTGAAACAATATTCCTGAGGAAGACTTGTTTTAATCATTTAAAGAGGATATCTAGATCTAGATATCTAGTTTCTACTTGTATGAATATGAACTAACACACTAGTTGTAATACTACAATGAATTTGAACTTGGTGAGCATTAGAGGTGCTTTAAAACGTAAATATATCCATTGGATTTCTAAAGTATCTACTGGATTTTTACACTTTTACACGATTCTCAATTTTCACGTGATAGAATAGTATTTTTTGTTCAGAAATTGGGCTAAAAATTGCAAATGAATGCACTTAAAATAAGTAAAAACTTCAACTTAAACCTGTTCCACTGCCCTTTTCTTACAGAATGACATTCATGGGATTGATTATTGGACTGTACTTCCTTGCCAACATGCTGTGGACAGGCCTCTACCTCAAACTTGTAAAGCGACAGAAGAAGTTAGCACTGAGGAATCAGGCCAAAGAAAATGCACTGGAGGTTAACAGCACGGGCAATGGACACGCCAACATCAATATTTCCATAAACAAAGAAGACACGGACAAGGAGAGCACTATTTAATGTGTTTGAGGAGGGTGATGCCATTTTATAATGCTAATGATCGACAATTGCCTAAGTACTGTGCTGCATCCATACTGCTCCAAACGTGGTAATGGGAGGGCGTCAGCACTTTTTGACCTCTGAGCAGCACACACCTTTTCTTTTACACAGATATTGTGCCGAAAACACCAACTGCTGTTTGTTCACGTCAAAGGTCAAATATCCTGACTAGAGCTTAGTTTTAATATGAACAACCATCCACTGTGTTTACTTGAATAGTGTTAGGTCAGATAGTAATGTCTCATCCTACAGCTTAACATTCATTTACATGTGCAGTGACAGTTTGGTAAATATACAGTATATGTACAATATATGTACAGTGTATAGTTTTAAATACTACAAGACAACTAAAGTATTTGTGGCCTAAGATGTAGTAACATTGCGTAGTAATGTTACTACATCTTATCTTATTCTTCAGTTATTAACAATGTATTCTTTTGTGTTTTTCAGTGACATTGAGAGTTGCGAGCTCATACAGCCTACCTCATTGTCAGTGCCGTGATGAGGACAGTGAGGGCGGTTCAAGTTTAAGTTAATGGTTTGTTAGAGTTTAGTAAAAAAAAAAAGCTGGCAACATAAGTGTAGAGCTTAAACTTGCTGAATAGTAGGAGGAATTGAGATTAGGATTCCTGAAGGGATCAGTAGAGTTCGCTGAATGCAAAGCTGGGGGAACAGGTAGTCTGGCTCTGTCCAGACGTGTGTGTCAGACTATTTCTTGGCCCGGGAGCAGTGACTTCCTAGAGTGTTGTCGTCATGGTGAGATTGCTTGGCAACCAGCAAACACAATGGCTTTAAACAAAAGAGGTATAACATGTTAGTTAGATGCTGATACGCAGATTTTGAGAGCCAGGCTAGCTGCTTCCCTCTGTTCCCAGTCATTGTCCTAAGCTAAGCTAACCGGCAGTCTCCTTTGAGACATTTTGAATCAGTTTAAAGCAAAAATGTAAATTTGATCACACTACCGTAAGTTACTGTAGTTGTGGCCCAACATCACATACTGTACATTATTGACTTCTAAAATGAACACGGTGAAAGGGATCTCAGTTCACGTTTTAAAAGGGATAACCTTTATCCTCACTGTTAGCAATGTGCCCCAGCAACATTTGACATGTCTGGATAGCTCACCTGTCTGACGTTGCACACACTTCTTGTTACTTCACAGCGTTTCACACAAGCCATAAAGGTCACGAACGGTCATGAATCCTCTGACTCAGCAGTGTTAGTCTGGAAAGGTTCACTATAGTTTGGACAGTGGAGTGAGTGGAGTGTAACTCAAACTTGATTATACTACGTTTTACTCTGTTATACACTAGTTGTTGATTAGAATGTATCCCCAATGAATATGTATAATTACTGTTAATAGTGAGAATTTATATGTGGAGTTGGATATGTTTGTGTTGTGCTCATGTACATTTAGTTTCATCATTTTAGTTTTTACAATTTGGTTGATTGTTCTTGAAGCATATCTGTAAGCATTAAAGACAAAATTTCACAATGTGTTTTCAGCCCGTGTCTTTTTCATTTTTTAGCATGTTTTGTGAAAGGCAGCAATAATAGGCCTGTTCATACGGATGCAACAGAAGTCTCAATTTACATGTGAAGAGTTATACCTTTTCCATGTGCTCAGTGTGTCCCACTGTAAACCTGTAATGGTCCTGTTAAAGCAGCTGTAATCAATATTTTGATATTAACAATAGATCACATGACTACTTGTTCAAGGGGTCTCTCATAGTGATGAATCCAAAGAGAATCTAGTTACCTTTGAGTCAACTGAGCATTTTAGCATCTTTCAGCTCATTGCTTTGGTTTTCTGGCCCACAACGTCAGTGTTTTGGTTATGTCTCTCTGCTCTCATAATGTATGTTTTAGACAACGTAGGTTGTTTAGGAGCTGCTATCAGAGAGAAAAAGCCTAAAATACCAGTACGACACGGGCCGACAGACAAAGTTAACGACTAGCTGGTGAACACAGTGGAACATTCTCTCATTCCCTCATAACCTTAGCCAGTGGTTTATATAATTTGACTTCACACATATGGTTTCTCCAAATCTTTTGAATCAGAGGTCTCCTTTTGGAGTATCTGAAGTGTTTGGCTTTAATATTGCATTTTGTCACTGTGCTAGCTTGCAGCCTCCACAAACCCCAGATCTGTTAATTACAACACCACCTAATCTTTACCTTTGTACATGTGCTTCGATATGTCAGGCTGGCTTGCATAAAGTTGAAGGCTGTCATTACATAACCTGGTGTATCAAACTTTGACTCCTCTATGTTTAACTTTGTGCCTTTCCACATACCTTTTCTAGTTTTGTTTAAAAAAAAAAAAGGTAGTTTAATTTATGTTGTTTTTTTTCTTTTTATCATGTTATGTAATATATTGTTACTGTTATGAGCAATAATTTCAATATTGAATTATTGTTAACCCCCTTGTTACTACACCGATTATGCTTTACTTTCTAGTAGATAAGATTTAAAAAGTTAGCAAAATTTCAATTGTATGCTTTAAATAGAAATTAGATAATTTCCTCTATACTCATACCCTTAATTTTATTCATCCACTGTATTTTATTGTTTCTCAAAGAACCTGTGAGAATGTGCAGTGTCAGGTTTCACCAGCAGGCTGCACTCTACAACAATATATCCACTGTAAGGTACTGCACTGCCACTGAGGGTGTCTCACTGCTTCTATTTGTGCAAACCAAAGCCAGTCAAACATAGGAAATTTGCAATGTAAAATTTAAAGAAATATTGTTAAAACCTCATTCGAAAACAAGGAGGTGTTGTACAAATGTACAGTACTAAGCCAGTGCAGCAGCTGATGGTGTCAGGTGCCCTGATGCAGTAACAACCTGCATTCCTGTCTGCAAATACCTGAAACTAGATACAGTGACAAACGAAAATGCAAAATTGTCTATAATTTAAGTATAATCTTTCAAAAAGGGAAAGTGGTAAACACTTCCTCCGCTGTTGCTGTGTAGGAATGTGAAGGATTTTAATCTTAATTCTGGGAATTTGGGAGGGACCAAAGATGATTGCTGCCTGGCTGCCCTGAAGTAGGAGTCACTGGAGTAACAGAGCATTACCTGAAGCATGTTTACACACACTGTTCCATGTTTTCATCAAAGCATATCCAGGAAACCCAAATAATGAGACTGGTGTTATCAGTAGATTTATGAAAGGCAATTTCTTCTGAAACAAAAAAAGTATACACCACTAATTAAAGCAACATGCAACTGATATATAAAGTAAAAAAAAATCCAACGAGTTTACTAATCTGTGTGGGCGGGCGCGGGGGGGGGGGGGGGGGGGGGGGGGGGGGGG
>JAVQJF010116719.1:0-17801 GCA_036023855.1 Gadopsis marmoratus
CTGTTTTGGGGGTCGTCTCATTGTTGCCCCTCTAGTGCAGCTGTTGTTAATTTCATTAACACCAAAGCAGGTGAAACTGATTAACAACCCCCTCTGCTACTTAACTGACCAGATCAACATCCCAGAGGTTTAACTGACTTGATCTCGAGTTGTGGAGTCTGGATCTTCGGGATCTGGTTCTGCGGAGTCTGGATGCACACGTGTCTGGTCAAGTGGATGCAGACCGCCTGCTGCTGCTACTGTTATTATTAGTGTAGCTGCTGTTGTACTGCTAATACTATTGGTTGTTTATTTTAACATCAGTAACATTGTGGCTGCCATAGCTTTACCCCTGTATGTGGAATTGTACTGTGCTACTGTGTGTTCTCTTTCATCCTGCTCTCACTCTACCCTCCCCATATCTTTTTTTTCTCGCTCTACCCAACCAGTCGAGGCAGATGACCACCCATTGAGAGCCTGGTTCTGCTCGAGGTTTCTGCCTGTTAGAAGACAGTTTTTCCTTGCCACTGTCGCCTAGTGATGCTCATGGTGGAAATGTTGGGTCTATACATATAGAATTGGTTTAGACTTGCTCTATATTAACAAGTGCTATGAGATAACTCTGTTATGATATAGTGCTATATAAATAAAATTGAATTGAATTGAATTGTCAAAAACTATGATTACATTTGTGCTAAAAAATAAGTGCTAAAATGTTTAGCAAATAAAAAAGCTAAGTACTTTTTCTCTCAGTCATAGGACCTCATTTTCATTCAGTGCATCTCAGAGATACAGATATCCTCAAACGTTTTGTATTTGTCCCTTTTTGTTTGTGTCCACACTTCACACCAGAGCTTTACTTGGTCAAATCACCGCTCTGCTGCAGCCAAACATAGTGATTTAGGCTGATGAGATGGAGGGACTTTAACAACAGAAAATCTTGCCCAGGCTTCTTGACACTGTGCCCAGCTCAATGACATATACAGTACATCAGTCAATGCAATATCCCTAATATAACCCAAGGGCTTCCTCGATTTATGCGAGCCAACCACTCTCTAGAATAAGCTCAACATCAGTTTGCATTCTTTCTATTTCTATTAACTTCACTCTGTTACTTTCTGTCTCCCTCTCTCCATCGCTTTCCCCTGTCTGTCCACTTCCAGCATGGCTGACTGGCTTTTTCAACTTCGTCTCAAAGGAAAGTCAAGAGGGCAATTTCGTGCTTCAATAGTTCTCGTTGTGTCTGAAGAGCTTTTCACAGGGAGACAAGGCTCACCGAGTGCCAGCATCAGCCCTTCTGTCACCCATCCTGCCCCACTTACTCCCGCCCAGCCCTGCTCTGGAGCAATGCTAATACATGCTGACAAGATACTCTGCAGACAAACACAGCTTTAGTTGCACGGCTGCTGAGAGGATATGTCATTTTGATGCAGATGATGAGAAAATGTGTATTGATACGCTGATCGCAATAATAATAGATTACTGTCTGTCAAAGCTGAAGGAGATGCAGAGTTTGTTTTCATGTTTAAGGCAACTTACATCATCATTATGAAGCTGGAAGAAGAATGTTTACACCTCTCAAATACTACAAATACATTTTTGAAGTCCTTCTGTCTGCCTGCACTGTCTGCTCTTGGGTCCTTTCCCTGCCTCCATTACTTTGCACTCCCGTAACAATAGGATAAGGCTAAAAGGCATCAGATGAGTAGTTGTACTGTATAATTTGTTGTGTTACTGCAATCAGAAGAAATAACTGTTGATATTTACAGGTAAGATAGAAGTGTTTGTCCACCCACACATTATGTTTAATGGAAAATGTGTCCACGCATTTGTGGTCACAGTAGGGCAAGAGGAAAAACAATTACACAAACAAGTAGAAATAAAAGCACTGATAGGATTTTTTTCAGCACAGTCTGTTTCAGTTGTTGGTTGATATTTACAGTCCAAAATACAGAAATGGGGAAAAATATAATAAAATATAAAATATAAAAAATAATTTAACATTAAATCTTAATTTTTCATATATTATAATAAAGTAATCTCTGAATATTCTTGTTTGAAAGTTCCTAATGCTAGTCAGCCTGATTCAGGTGAATGTCTTGAATCGGTCATTTGTGCTTGTAATACACACTTTTTTTTTTCTTTTTTCTTCAGCATGTAAACACTTCCAAGAAAAAGCCTTGAAACAAGTGTAATGTTCTTGGAAGCAGCAGATGTGATCAACCTGCAATCGTTGTTCCCTTATTCGAAAATTTGATCAAGACTGAATCATACTAAACAACTAAAGATGGGCATTGAGGGCATACAAAGGGTCAAATTTCAATGGGCAGCTACATTCAAAAATACTGTTACCAGCCTTGAAAACTGGTGTCAGTTAAGCCATAACAATGGGGAGATGGGAGGTTAATTGGGCTCTTGTCATCGTGTGCTAAATGGTCTTGTCTGTGGCAAGCTACAGGCAAAAAGAACAAAAGCCCAGGCAAAGTAAATTATAGGGGAGCCGTTTCCATGGTTACGCCATTGGTACATTGTTCTTGTCTCCAGGGTGTGAGGGTGGGGTGGGGTGGGGTGAGGGGTGAGGGGTGAGGGGTAGGGAGACTGATTTTATGTGTTAATTATAGCACTGTTAATAACAGTATGTGATGCTAGTGAGGACTCAAGAGTGCTGCAAACCCACGCACAAGAGGAGACAGGACACACACAAAAACACACATAAACACATTACTGTCAAGCGCAGAAACTCACATACACATATACAAAGCATCACATAATGGCACACAACACTATCAAAAGTCGTAGACAAAGCTTACACATGCACTCACACTCTTTAATACACACACACACACACACACACACACACACACAAGCATGCATACTCAAACACACAAACAAGCCCAAAAAACACGGACTCTGGTATGGACTTTCCTCCCCATTATCAAACTATAATCACTGCTTTCAAATGGAATAAGACGAGCTGATCTGATTTGCTGTAATTGACACCAACTACAGTACTTTTACATAAACACATAACTCATTGACAAACTGCTTTTCTGTGTCATTGTTGTGCCAGCACCTTTGGACACAAAATAAACAACAAAAATGAACTGAGCAGCAGTTTAATAGCTGGCTATACACCTGTTTTTGATAAGAAAAGAAACCAAATAATAGGTTCAGAATAATAATATTTATAACTAAAACATTATATATTTTACTGTTAGTCAAAAAGTGTGACTTTTAACAGGTGCCCTGGTAGTCTAGGGTTTTACAGTAAGGCAGCAACCATAAACCACCATATCCCCGGGTCTGAGTCCTGTTAAAAACCTTTGTTGCATGTCGTTCCAGATCTATCTCTCTACTGTCGATTCACAAATGAAGACATGAAATACTCAAAACTGACTTTGTAAGTCAAAATGATGAGATGCCCTGTCCAAATTATGACTTTGCATGACTTTTGTAAATGATTACAAAAAAAATTACGAAACTGGCCCTCGCTTGTTTTCCTTTTCTTTCATGACCGAAATGGGCTTCCATAGGATCTCTATACAATGTACAGTAAACTCCTTCTGCCCAACATGGCCTTCCCTTACTATAGGTTACCATACAAGTTTGTACAAAGTTCTTCAGTGATGTAATGCGCCCACGGACTCCACCACATCTTATTTGAGCAATCCATAAATGCATATGAATATTACAAACATGTCTTACCTGCTGTTACAGCATGAGCACCAGTTAGCTCGCCATTGAAGCCGTTCTCCCTGGCGGCGTAGGAAGCTGTGGCCATGTGGGTCCCACCAGGCTGGCAGGTCCTGTAGGCAGAGGAAGAGTAGCCATTGGCTCCATGGGTGCCGGTGGGTTCCTGTCCCCCTGATGGGTCCCACTGTGGGGCACCGTCTTCTGGCTGTCGACTCTCCGCCATGCTGGTGCTAGCTAGCAGCAGGGGAGGGTGGGCAAGGGATGGGGTCTTTCCTTCTGGCTGAATGACATGAAGGGATGGAGGAGGGAGGAGGGGGGAAAGAAGGCGAGACATGGTCAAAACTCAGCAAGTCAGTGTTATTAACTGCAATGTTTGCAATGTTTATAAAGGAGGATGAACAGTGTGCAGACCAGAGGAGGCTCTAGGACACGCTGCATCAGTCACATTCACAAATCTCTTTTTGTCAGTCATAATCCCTGCTGCAGCTTCACTGGGCTTCTCTGTCAACAATCCTGAAAGTGCATGGGTGCTTTTTTTGTGTGTTTGTGTGTAGGTGGCTGTGTGAAATACTGTCCTTGGATGTTAGGGTGCAGGTGACAGCCACTGGATTAAACTCTATTGATTTGTGTCTGTGAAGTGACTCATATAGCCAGTGGCCCAGGTGGAAATAACAACTGGTTGAAAATGAACAGAGCAGACCCTGGACTTGTGAGTCATGCAGGGTTCTGCGGATGTAAGGTGGGCACTGATCAATCCGACAAGATCCAGTCCAACGTCAGACAATTAGCCTTTGCGACATAGTGTCTAATTGTATCTGATAATCCAACTGCAAATATTCCAAAATCAAAAATGCCACACTTGAAATGGAGGAAGGGCATTGTGATCTGTAGTGCATTTCCAGTGCTGACCTGAACCTTACAAGCACCGATGGGCTGACATGTGTATGAAATATGCTGAGTGCAGATGATTGATCAGAACAGCATGAAGAGGAGATCAAGCAGAAGCAAAAGGGGGAAAAATATTGAGCAGCCCACATAATCACCTGAGGCAGGGACAGGCAGTAAGATTCAGTGATCTCTTGGATGATATTGGGCAGAAGGTGGGGGAAGCAGATGAATTAGTGTGATGTAGTATAAGATCAATACACAAGCTTGTGTGTATGTGAAGTCCTTAACTCGGCTTCTCTTCAAGACAGTTGGGAGGCATAAAGCAAACACACAAGAAAGGAAATGCTTTGAAAATGAATTCATGATTTTTGCAGGCTGGTAGGACTGCAAGAGTTTGCTGAGCAGTCTGTGTAGTTGTGCATAAGGGGATGTGTGAAGAAGCAATTTGTCATTAAGCTCTGCAGTCCACAGAGACTCGAAGACTGTAGGGAAGTCTGCTTGAGAAAACAGTCAATAACTGCAGCATGGGACCAAGGCACTGCTACAATGAGCACTAGTCACTGCATCCAACACATCCAATACCACTGCTGACTGTCTGCTGACTGAGAGAATAGAAGAGAATGGAACAGAATACAATAAAATAGAAAAGAATAGAAAAATGATTTCCAGGCAGTATGTGAAAAGACATACTGTATATCCACATAGATGTGTTTACGGAAAAAATAACACAAACAGTATTAAATTATACAGTAATAAACTGAAGCGAGCACAGAGGTCAAAATAGCTAGCCTCAAGTACTCTACAGCCACGCCAGTGGCTTTGTAAAGTAGAGAGCATCATGCTGAGAACATCAGCATGCTAACATGCTCACAGTGACAATGCTGATGTTTAGCAGGTATAATGTTTACCATGTTCACCATCTTGGTTTAGTCTGTTAGCTTAGCTAACAAGCTCTAAACCCTAAGTACAGCTGAGGCTGGTGGGAATATCATTGGGTCTGCAATTTTTGGTCATAAAGCAAAAACAAAGCCCAAACATCGACAATTCTGTCATTGACATTGCGCCGAATTAAAAAATTGTTTTTTTTAAATATTCACTTTAATATCATTAATAAACAACAAGTTTAAAATCCATACCAAAAAACACATTTGGAACATGTTGTGTAGCATCAGTGAAGGGCTACATGAGCTCCACTGACAGGTCTGTGGGCTTACATCAAACAAAGGCTGAGAACCACTGGAATAGAGTACCGTACGGAGGAGCAGAATAGCTTTAAACAGACTGAAAGAATAAAATAGAACTGAGTGGAATATGTGACGGCTGTAAGCCTAAATGGATCAGAGTCAGGAGTCAATGGAGCTTTGCATGACTCAGCTCTGAAGGGAACATCGGTATGAATGAGGCCTCTACAGCGACTCTACAGCACACAACACTGCACGTTCTCCTTGCAAAACGCTCACTCTGTCTCTGTCCAAAAGCCACAGCAGAACATTTTGCATCGCCCCTTGACTGTCACCATCCCTTCTGTTGCTTATTTCGCCACCGTGTCCCCTGCTCGAGCCAGCATTGACGAGCACTCTCAGTATTAAAAGAGTCATAAAATACAGCGATGAGACTGCTGTCCTGGTGTTATGTCTCAGTGCTGTCTGTCTGATGATAAAGGTCACTTTGAGCTCTGTGGCTGATTTCCAGACCCAACAAGATCCTGCTGACTGGTGGCCAGGCTCAGGGTGTCACTGGTGGTGGAGCAGGGGAGGAGGGAAGGAAGCGTGGCCTGGCTTCCTGGAGGCATGTTGAGCTGCTGATGACAGTATGGTCTGTAGGTTTGTGAGCAAGGGTGTGCGGCATGTGTGCATGAAACAGCACCACCTGCTGGGTTAAAGACGGACAAAAAAAGACAATTTGGGCCACTACAAAGCATGATGAAAACCGGGGCTGCAATGCAGTACAGTGTCCCATCCCTACTAATTACATGCCACAGATTTGCTCTATAGTAAAAACTAAATTCTGGTTTAGGTTCAGGGTACGATGTAAAAATGTGAGTATAACGAGCAGAGATGGTCAAAGTGACAGGAGCAAACTAGGTGAGAAGAGGAAATGCAGAGGGTTGGTAACATAGAGCAGAGAAGAACAGACAAGTCTTGTTAAGATCACTTTAGAGATGAAACAATGGAGACGACGTGTAGAGCAGAAAACTGTAATCAGACGATACCAGACAATATACTGTATATTGTCAAGATAATATGCTGCCCTCAATGCTTTGTGTCTCGTGAGGAGTGAGACTGTATGAGATGGTGATGAAATAGTGTTCGACGTCAGGCATCTCAGTAGACAGCAGGTCTGTTGTACTTGACATAAAGCTTGTGGCACTTGCTAGAGGGATGGATGATACTGATACTCTCTCTCTGTGCCCTGGAAGAATGCAGTTGATTTTAAAATGGTCTTAACACTACAACCACTGATTTAATTTCATTAATTCAATTTCTGAATTGAATTTTCTTTTGTGGACAAACACCTGTCAATGAGTGGATCTTCAAATATAATTGTACAAATGCTTGAACACAGATGTGTAAATTCATTTGTGCATTAGAGCGTACTGGTATTATATTGTAATATTCAACAACACAACTTTTTTAAGCCTTCAGAGAGAGACCGTTTTGAATAATAATGTAGATAAAAACCACTTATCTAGAGACCCAACACTTGATGCTCCTGACCTGCTTTTAAAAGCATGTCCTCACTTAATCTCGAATAGCCAATGCAAGTTTTAAATATCAGAGATCCAACAGAGAATAAGCAAGTACAGTATCTGATGGTATGGATTTATTAATGGCTGTTTAGAGAAAGCAAATTGTTATAAGGTAGCACTGATAGAATGGCAAATACAACAGCTACCTTCCTCTTAGCTGCAATCTGTAAGAAAAAGATGAACCAATTTGCGATGACGTATTTTCTTAACAATTGCTGCCATCCTTCGCTTTCCTCCAGTGCACAGTTTAAACCTACTACTAAGAAACCAGATGTGCCTAATCCATACCTGCCTAATTTGCATGAATGTTACTTGAGGCTAGAACTGTTTTAGAACAGTTAAGAGGTATTGTTAGGTATAATGAAAACAATTAATACTCGTAATATACAGTATGCCACCACAAGGCAATGAGTTTTTCAAACAGCCCTATATTAAAAAGAAAAGAACCCAACAAGCAACGAGCACATTGTATATCTTTGCTTATAAATATATCATACAGATAGGTCTGTTTCCTCTGCAGCATTCTGGATATGTAATGATGCTGATTAAGTGTTTTTCCCACCACACTATGCAGTGTTTTCAACAGTAGCTAAGAAAACTGGTTGCCAAGCAACATACATATGCTTGACTATGTCCATTGATTATTGGTTCACATTTTGATTTGCTTTACAGTGCACATTTATAATTCATATGTGTTTTATAATGACAAACTAAGGCAGTGCATGCCTCTGTCACCTACTGCAGCCTGAAACTGTTACAGAAAGTGTTACGAGTGCACAGAAGGCTGTTTATAAAGGGGCAATTTTCTTCACTATGTCCTCAAAATAGACCATTTAGGGTACTTTTCATTCCCCTGACTCTGTCTGGCTAAAAACAGTGTCTCAGGAGGTTATTCAGGGAAAGAGAGATGAATAGACCACAGACATTCATTAAACAACAACTTAATTAGAGTTTAGTTCTAGTTTTTTAATCTTGACAAAGGAAAAGCATATATGTAATTTTTGCTCATTTGTGTGTTTTAAAGCTTGATTTATACGAGGAAAGGTGAAAGAGCATCATGATGACTTCCAGCAACTGTCTGCTTGTGGACAAATCCACACATTTATACTGTAAAGCTGTCTTGCATAACCACAATGCTTTATTGGTGTCCACTGAGCTGCTCTGCAAGGGCAGTTGGGGGTTTAGTGCCTTGGTTTAGGGCACCTTGACACTTATTGTCAAGGGAGGAAAAAGTATGACTCAACCGTATTTTCACAGCGAGGCACAATCCATAGAAAATAACTGAAGTTCAGTCACTAGAACAAAGATGGTAAGGACACACTATTATAGAGTAAAAACAGGACAAACACACACACTTGCTCCACATAGGCATTCCCAAGGCCTCAAAACAGCAGGTGGGCTGTCTCGATAAAACATAAATATATAGTCCACTAAGAGAAAGACTGTGAAATTTAAAATTCTGATTTGGTACCTAAATGCACTTGTCACTCGTCACATAGCAAGAAGAGACTGGTGAAAACTAATTGTATGTTCTTTTAGAGGCTAAACATTTCTATTCCTCACCACCATTCCTTCTACCAGCCCACTGTCAAGGTTTAGTGCTTCATGAGGTGGAAATACAAAACACAAAAGTCAAAAATTCCTTTTAACCCTCAAAGCCAGATTAAAAGTCACAATGACAAATTCTTAACTTTGTCACAACGGCCAATAGTGCCAGAAAAAATTTACTATTTCGACCAGATGCAGGCTGGGAGAGGCTGGTGTGTTGTGTTGTAGCCTTACCGTCAAGTGCTGTTTTGCATTGTTTGGGAATATGTATAGGCTAACGTGAATTATCTTAGCTCAACAAATGATCAAGAAAGAGCTTGCAGATATCAGCTGATTGAAAACTAATTACAGGTTGATCCTGCAGAACATCTCCTCACAACAAAAACAGCAATTAGCAAAGCAAAATCTAAGGATGACGCCACCAGCAATCAAACGTTTTGCTTGCTGTGAGATTATTCTGGTTAATTTTTAATTCATTCCAAGACAATGTCTCCCCTTGTCAGTTCTAGCATGTATCACAATGTGTGACCAAAGAGATGAAGCAGGACTGTCTGTGAACACATCAGCCATAGAAATTCTGCCCAGACAAGGTAATCACAGAGCTAATTAAATAGTCCATTTGCCATTTCTGGAGGCTCTTATCTGCTTCTTCTTCTTTTCTTTTGTCTGACTTCCTAGCGCGCTTTCACCTATAAATCTTCCTCCCACCTGTTATTTCTTATTCACCTTCCTCTGCCTCCTCCCATCACTGTTCCTCCTCCTACTCACTCCTCCTCCTCCTCATCCTCCTCCTCCACCTCTCATCAGGCTTCATCTTTTCCCTCACTCTGCTCTCTCTCTCCTCATCTCCCTCCTACGATCTGAGCACATTCACACACGCCACCATCTCACTGTGTGTGTGTGTGTGTGTGTGTGCGTGCGTGTGCGTGTGTGTGCGTGCGTGCATGTGTGTGACTCACACAGATGCTGCATTGCAGGGCTCTCCTCTCAGGGCCGTCTCACTGCAGGAGCCAGAGAGCAGGAGAGGAGCTTAGGGATGCAAGATATAGTTCCTCTAATTGTGTGTGTGTGTGTGTGTGTGTGTGTACATACTGTTCATATATGTATGACAGTGTGACTTGCATATGTGTGAAGTTGCATGTAAGTAGCTGGTCAAGTACAAGAAATAGTCTGGCACATTGCCTCCAGTGAAATGGCAAATTGTCATTTTTACACTGCATTTGTCAATTTTGAATGACTTAAGATAGAGGTTTAATTAGTAGGTGGATTTTGTTACCTTTGGACAGAGACAGGCTAGCTGTCCCCCCTGTTTTCAGTCTTTATGCTAAGCTAAAATAACTAGCTGCTGGATCCAGCTACATATTTACCATAGAGACATGACATTATCAATCTTCTCATCTAACTATCAGTAAGAAAGCAAATAAACGTATCTCCCAAAAGGTCAACCTATTCCTTTTAACAGTTTCATGCTATATTCCATGTTAGAAAGCACTGAGTCTTGATTTACTGGAGCAGAAGAAACTGGAGTTTGCTTTGATACCTGAGCCAAAGTAGTTCAGGGTCAGGTACTTTATCCACCACAGCAGGATAATATGAGGCCTAAACAGGTCCTTGGCATATTGCATGTGCAGGGTCACTATTATATTCTTTCTTTGTCTGTAGCGCTTCACATTAAAACATTAGGGCTGAAACTTCTAAAAGGGTTAGGTTGATATATTAAAATCATCTGGTCAGTGTTGTCTTTTACTAAACATCTTTCCTGAAGTCCTTTTATGAACCCTGAAATTACACCCAACACATGTGTGCTTTAAGATTCTGTTAAAAGAAGACCTTATTAGAGCAGCTGTCAGTGGAGAGTCCAAGTAAATGTGCGCTGTAAATGCAGCTTCAAAGGCTTTTCCATCTAAGAAATATTCACAACATGTGATTTTTTTGGCATGAAAGTAAAAAGAACAGCATAAAATAATGCCTCTTAGCAGCTTCAATCCAGGAATTATGTTATTAGTACTGGGTGGGCCCTAATAGGTGGCTAGACGTTAAAAGTTTGGCAGGAATGCCCTGACCACTCGGGCTCACACAGTTATCACACTTAGAAGCTGCCCAGTACAATCACAATCTGTCACAAACCTGCTTCTCCAACATTTAGGCCACCACCGCCCCATATATTAGCTGGACAGGTAACTCAGAAATAGTATACATTCCTCTATAGTGCTAATTACTAATTCCAACAGTAATGTGTTCGAATTGGTAAGCAGGAGAGAACACTGCAGTTGTTCACTGTCACTACCAATCAACCTCATTCATTTTAGGACAGTAAAAAAGCCCAGCCACAGTGTTTTGAGAACTGCATCAAAATGATGGAGCATTTGTTTCACCTCGTTGGTGTGAAGTGAAAATTTCATGGATCAACTGGCATTATTTACTAGACAAAGTAACAATCAGCCACGATCTGCCAGACAAGTGTTGGAGCATCCCTCTTCAACAATACCGATCTGATCTTTTTGACAGTATGTTACTTGTAACTGTTCATTAGTCCTTTCTTTCATTACTTTAACACGTGATTTTTCTTATTCCCCATCCGTGCTGTTGTTTTCTCACTAAATCTACACCAATGTCCATTACATGAAGGCCTTTGGGTTCTCACTTCATATGCTCTCATGTTGCAATTGTTGTATCTCATTTGTTCTCAATTAGCAAACATTGGATGAATATGTTCATGTCATGTACACAGAAATGTATGTAAATCAGTCACAAAATCAAATAGCTTCCTCAGGACTACTTGCATCAGTTGCTTAAGCTGTAAGGCTTCCTAAAAAGGCTTTCTTTCTATATATGTTTTGACCATGTGCTGTTTCTCTCCAGTCTATTCAGTCCATTCTATCGTGTTTTTGTCCAGTCGCATAACTACAGATACATTATGATTTCGCATGTAAATAATAGGAAGTTACCCTCTCACATACACATATATACAGACGATTGCAGGCGCGCACAAAAACACTCTTATCCATCATCCATCGCCAACCTCACAACCTGGAACTCGGTCTTTGTACAAGTGCAGAAAACAAAGAGAAGCCATGAATGCGTGGCTGCCTTTCAGCGGGCCTCGGTGGTGATCATCTCACTAAAGCAGCTCTTCTCTTCCCACTCAGTACCCACTTCCCACTCACAGCTCCTAGCAGCCTGCACTCACATGTACATCCACCCACGCAGCCATTTCATCTGCAGAGGTAACAGGCATTCTTTCAGTCTCTCTCCGTCCTTTGTTGTAAATGTTTCTTTTTCTCTTCCTGACAGGTATTCACCACATCTCAGATGTTTAGAATAAATGAATGCGGCTCTAATGCTGTATGAGGTTTTGGCTTCATTTGTTCATGCCACAGCAATCTTGGTGTACAATAACATTTTCATTTCTCATCATCATATTGCCAGCAATGATTTTGATTCTCCTGTGGTAAAACCATGAGCCTGTCCAGAACTGTTTAATCACGCACTTCCTGTCCATGTAGTTTATTAGCTCTAGGATGTTTAGACTGCACAGCTGCATTCATAGTGTTTTGCAGTATATATACATATACATGCATTTCTTAACAGCTTGTGTTGTTACTTTCAATTGGATCATTTGGTATGAATTACATTAGGAGCTATGATGCAGCCATGTAGCAGGTATCCATACCTGATTAGGTGGTCTGGGACAGGATGATGAGTCAAACTGGATGCAAAGTATCTGTCCTCTCTCCAAGCCTCACGGTGGTTGACGTCAAGATAATCAGAGAAATACTGAAAGCCAAGGGGGACAGCCTCCTAGTCACACCTGGAAATTGTGAGAAAGCAGATCAATTATTAGTTTCTGATTTAACAAACCTGTATTTCCACATACTCACATTAGACTCGACATCATTAATGATTTCATTCACCATTTAGACAGTTGGTCAACAAAAAAGCAGCACATCACAGAAGAAAATGGGTAACGTCTTTGTAAAAATTATGCAATTTCAGAAAAGCTGACAGGAGGAGAGAAAAACGAAAGATTGACTATGTTTTGAGACTTTCGGTGAGCTATTCCACATGGATGGAGCAGAAAAAACAGGAGCTTCATGTAGCATATCACAGTGTAATTCAACAGCATCATAAACTACAGCCTCCAAAATGACCATAAATTTAAATCAACAGCTCTCTAAAACTAAGTCGAAACACTATGACCTTCATGAAGGTAGGATTTATTGCAGGACTGTTGTAAGTTTAAAACTAAACTGCGTATAAATGACCATAACAAGCAATCATCTGTTGTAGAGATAATTTGCATATAAACTCCTACAGTTTGATACAGCCATTTGTTGTTTGTGTACTGAACCCAGATGGATGTGGTGGAACTGTTAATAATTAATCAAATAGATGAGCACAAACAAATGACCAAAAATCATAGAACAGCACCACCAAAAATGTACCTTATATTACAATGAGCTTCATAAACACACTTTACAAAAGGCAGTGTTGAACTAAGTACAGAATTAAATTCATGCTTACGCTGTATTCATGCGTACGCTACTTATGTACAGTATGCACAGCAGCTCTCCCAATGTTGGACTTCTAATCACAGCTAGCAATTATCTGCTTTTGGTAACAGGATCTGTATTTTATTATTTCAAACAAAAATGTTTGACAAAGAGTTCTGTATGACTACTGAGCTCAGATTAGGCTATTATTGGGCAGGCACAAAATGAGTGAATACCTGGAGGCTACAAACACTTGTTCCATTCTTTACTACTAATGTTAAAACGTGCTGTGGGGTCAGAGCTGCACGACACTGTTTCAAAAGTCAAGTCAAGCAGCACTGATGGCTGCAAGTAGATCAGAACATTATTCTTAACTTAAAATAATGTGAGTGCATAAGAGATGAAAGTGTCACTAGCTTGCCAATATGTAAAATAATAAGAGCCATACATGAAAAATAACAAGCAAGTGCTTTTAAGCAAATTAGATTGTTAATTTCAGACATCTTAACAATTTAATTTCTGTAGAGTTGATAGAGTAGCACTCAGATGGAGACAAGTTTTGTTTTTTTTATCTCTAGTTTTACCAGAAGATGTAATCTCATTTTCCTCCAGCAAATACCAAGAAGATATTTGATTTGAATAATGGTCTTTAGCCTGTGCAGGAATACTCAAAGTCCTTTTGTTATTATCGCTATATCTTGTCCAAAATAATCAGCTAATGCACGGACCCGTGTTTTGGACAGTGAGCATACAACCTATGTTGTAATAGCAGAAAGACAACTTGTCTAAGAACATGACAGTAATAGTGTCATGGGTCTGCCGTGCTCATTGTTTTCCCTTATGTTTCCAGTGTTTTCCCATCCCTCTTGTGTTCCGTGTTGTCTCTCGCAGTGTGTGTCTGTGTAGACCAGGATGTCATCTGCAAACCTCCTGACTTGTTTCTGCAATCAGTCAGCACACCTGTCGTCCCTCTACTCATCAGCCGCAGTACTTTGACCCTGGTTTACATCCACTCAACGCCAGATCATTGCTTCAGTTCGTTTGGTAGCAAGCTCTCCGGTCTTTGTCTCTGAAACCTGTTTTTAAATCTGTGTCTGCGCAGTCCTAATCCTGCTCAGTCCTTCTCATGTTCACGTTATCTCCCTCGATTCCATTCACCTGCACGGTCATCACGTTCTGCCAGCCTGCCTTCCAACCCCAGCCAGCTTCCACCTGTCTTATTTGGATCCCTTCCTACTCACCATCTCCCCCTTTCAATAAGCTGGCATTAATTCTCATTGACTCTGGTGTCGTGGGTCCTCCCGTTAACATGTCACAAATAGATATTTTCATTAATCTCATGGTGACAGTCCGTATAAAAACATTCATCAAAGCTGCAAATATCATTTTTTATCTTTTGTATTGCTTTGCTTGAATCGAAGCAATGAAGATTTCTGCATTTACTGAGAGTCAGATCAGAAGGTCGATACGACTCTCAAATATGTCTGGCACTGGTTTTACCCAGGGTACGAGAGGGTCGCCTCGCTGCGACTGAAAGGAGAGGAAGGCTCTGACTGTCTGTGCTTCTGCACCAACGGCAGCTCTGAGTACCCGACAAAACACACGAGAGCTTTAGAGGTCCTGATAGTCCAATTTTTCTTTAACTTTGGACAAAACCAAGCTGGCTATTTCCACCTGCTTCCAGGCTAAAGACTCGGCTCTATGTTAGACATCAAAGTGGTATCAAACACTTCATCGATTGCTTGGCAAGAAAAGAGTTTCTTTAAATTACCACTGCATACTAAATATTTTTCTTAAAGTCTGTATTGTGGCTGTAGCTGATACAGTAGTAAAACTAGTGGAAGCTTTCTCTTCAGAACACCAACACTCAGTTAAATCTCATCTCATCTTTGAAATGATTCTCATGACCAGCTTTATTTCAACTTCGTCTTTCTCTTTCAATGACCCTTACTGAAACTGGTGTTGAGTCTGTATCCCACTTACACCTACCACTTTGTGGTTGTAACCTCATCTCTGAAGGATACAAATCTGTAATGTGTACTTTACGTGGTCATGGTGACTCACGGCCACAAAAATGAAAAAACAGTGTACTTTCGCGTCTGCCAAGTCCTGCTAAAGTAGTGCAGTATCTCAATAATAATATTATATATATATAAATATAATTGATCAGATTTTATGACATAAGCAAGAAAAAGATGCTTGCACACCTGGGCTGCTAATATACTTTTAAAAAGTGCAGCAGAAGCCTGATAATCAGACTGAATGTAGTTTATTTTCACTCGTTTCATCTCTAAATCTGTTTGAAGTAAATGATGAGTCTTCTTCTCTTACATGCATTTTTGACTTAATAGTTATACTTTTATTACAGATACGGCAATAGAAAATAATGTCCTTCATTCAAGTTATCTCTATTAGCAAGAACCATGTTAACTCAGTCCATTTCGGCATCATACTTCACAGAGACTAGAAAGAGCAGAGTGACTGAAATGAAATCAATACCAGAATTTGGCTAAGACAGACAAAGTCTCAGAGCTTAGAAACCAACAATATTTAGAAAAGCAGTAGATGCATTTTTGTACTTTGCCTTGGATTGACAACAGCTGAGGGTCACAAGTGAGTCATACATCAGACAAGGACCTTGGGCGCAGGCCTGTATGTTCTCTGTATAAATATGCAGTTTGGTTCCCACACAACGCGTCACACACACCTCGGGCAGAAGGCACCTGTGCACCTTATTATAATATTTATGGTACTCTAAAGGTGCATTCACCACTCTGTCTATGTTTAATAGATCATGTTTAGGTCCTCTTTCTTTGAGGAGGAAAAGTTGTTCTATGTAATTTTCATAGGACTAAAAGCATATGTGGCATGAAAAAGTCAGAAAAATGAATCACCCAGTGATTCCTGTAGAGCCAAAAGATTCCTAACGAATCTGTAAAGAGGCTGTGTTGGAGCTGATTGTGAGATTACCCCACTGGCCTACATAATCAACTCATGGTCAATTATTTAGGGTCAAGAGTTTCCAATAAAAATGGAAATGAAGTGCCTAGAAGCAAAGTTACTCATAATTAAGAGAAAGAGGAAAAAAATGAGTAAGAAAAACCAACGGTGGTTTCTTTAGTGGATACAAATATAATAATAACTGTGGTAACACAGCAGCAGGTCTGGTGAAGTTCTGGAGCCATGGCCAGCCTCTGGCAGCCACACTCACCAGTTTTAATTCATGATGTGATTACAGCCTTTGCAAAGAATTGTGGGTCTAAATTATAGTCTAGCTATAGTAGATCAAGAGAGTAGATCTGCCAGAAGCCTATGAGGAAATTCCAGGTGGTCAACCACCAACAAGAAAATAGATCAACTCTACTGTTACTTCTGTTTCCTTAATCATTATAGAGATATCCAGTGTTCACTTGAATAAAATAGATCTGAAATATATGATTCATTGTTTTCAGGTTTAATTTGCAATGAAGTATAGTCCTTTCTTTTATGATACAGCGTAAATAACTGTGAAACTTGAACACCTGATCCACTCCTCCCTCAAGGTGAAGGTCATTTCTTCTCATTTCTTATGCAACCCTGCACCTCCAACACACATCCACAGATCACACTTTCAGGTCACATAAACACACACACAGTGAGAGAGCTTTGTTCTGTCTCATGGGGCTGCACATCCAGCAGCCACCCGTCAGCCAATATTTAATGCAGTCTGAGGGGAGGTGATTGTGTGCATCTGTGCATGTTTGTGACCAGGGCTTTGTCCTGCTCAGAAAAGGCAAGGAGCTCATGTGTGTGCAATGAGACAGGTCCCGTGTGAGGAGTTAAAATACACTGCTCATAAAGATTAAAGGAACACTTTGAAAACACATCAGATCTCAATGGGAAAAAAATCATGCTGGATATCTATACTGATATGGACTGGGTAATGTGCTAGGAACGAAAGGATGCCACATCCTCTGATGGAAATGAAAATGATCAACCTACAGAGGGTTGAATTCACAGACACACCGAAAATCAAAGTGAGAAAATGATGCGGCAGGCTAGTCCATTTTGCTGAAATGTCATTGCTTGTATGCTGCCTGACAATGTCAGGGCTCCTAATGAGACGACGGATGGTGTCCTGGGGTATCTCCTCCCAGATCTGGACCAGGGCATCAATGAGCTCCTGGACAGTCTGAGGTGCAACCTGGTGTGGTCGGATGGACCGAAACATAATGTCCCAGAGGTGTTCTATTGGATTTAGGTCAGGTGAGCGTGGGGGCCAGTCAATGGTATCAATTCCTTCCTTCCTCCAGGAACTGCCTGCATACTCTTGCCACATTTCATTTCATCCCGATACCTAATGGCAGTCAGGGTGCCGTTGTCTAGCCTGTAGAGGTCTGTGCGTCCCTCCATGGATATGCCTCCCCAGACCACGACTGACCCACCACCAAACCGGTCATGCTGAACGATGT